>CAEGAE010054541.1:0-31574 GCA_903067095.1 Girardinus metallicus
ATATACTTTAAAATTAATTCCAGTCCCAGCCTCCCTACAGGCATTTAGATAAAAACTTCTTTAAGTAGTGCGAGCTGATGTACCTGTGTTTCTTAAGAGGCATCATCCATGGTAAACAAATAGTTCCTTGTGTCAGAACTGTCCTGAGGAAGTACCCCACAGGATCAAGATAAGTTTTATCACTTTAGAGATCTGACATAAGCAGCAGAAAATAGCTTTAAAACTTTTAAAGTTATAAATTATGTGTATTTATATTTGACCAAAATATCCTACTTTGGCAGAAGCTGCAAAAATTGTATTGCACAAATACATGCCATCCATGGATCCATTTTCTGTACACCTTTGTCCCTAGAGGGGTCGGGAGGGCTGCTGGTTCCTTTCGGGCGATAGGCAGGGTACACCCTGGACAGGTCGCCAGTCCATCGCAGGCAAATACATGCTTTATTTGTAAAAGTTAAAGAACAGATAATTTTAAAATGGCATTTAAACAACATCATCTTGGTTTTATCCCATTGAACGTTCTTTGTGTTTTTTTAATCAATACATCAGTTTTACACAGATTTTTAAAATGAAACCCATTTGTTTATTTTCCATAAATAAATGGGGTCATCTATTTGTGCCAGGTTATTTAAGTTTCATTTTAGCAAGTTGTTGAATCTTTTACCAAACATTTTATTCCAAAAACTTAAAAAATAAGCAATGATCATAAATGAATATATTTCTTTTAATATTATTGAAATTTAAAAATTAAACAAATTCTGGACTTAGACAAAACTTCCCCACAAATATAATCATACAAGAACAGTGTGAATACAGTAAATGAACGTGGTGCTTTGCAATCATGATCAAATTTCACATACATCACAAAATAAAACAAAAAGGGTTCATTAAATGTCAGTACAGTATCATATGGTCAAAACTGCAACAATTAACAATAAAAGTTGGATTATTAAAAAAATATTTATACAATCATTACCAGAAAGACTAAAGAAATCAGTAAAGCCTCCTTTCTAAGATCCAGCAATCCTTGGCTTATTATAAACAAGGAAGTCTGAGATGTCATGCCACACGTTGCTGTCATGATAAAGATAATTCATGGAGGACTGAAGGGAGGGTTGAAGGGTGTGGGGGTAATACTCAAACAACCACAACACGATTCCCCACACCAGCGTGGCAAAGAGTGGAAAAGGGTCTTGTTTGGGTGCAGGAATGAATCCTTTTTCAACAGCCAGTCGAGACAAGGCGAATAGGATTCTGGACAGCAGGTACATGTTGATCTGAAGTGATAAAGTAAAAAATTACGGAACTGTTAAACACAGGAAATCAATCGGCCCCAGGAAACAGATAGAATTGGTAACTTTAAAGAATAGGGAAAGGAATAATAAAATCAAATCAAAGTTTGGTCTATATCAGCGCAATCATGAGTGAGTGGGGTGTATCCCGTTGAGCTTAGGACATAGGAAGTAGGTTTTCTAATGTGTACATACATACTAGTCAGATTGTCAAGCCGTCCGAGATGCACAGAGGTGGACTAAAGGTCAGATCTTAACATTTTATGGTAAATATCATTAGAATTAGTAACCATGATTTTTTAGGACTTGTGTTTAATAAAAAGACTAAATAAGTATTTTTTTCTCCCTCATAAAAAGACTTAAATATATTTTTCCTCTCTAAGTCTAAAGTTGCAACAATTATTTTTTTGATATTTCTACATAGTTTTTTCATTTTTGAACAAGGTTTATGAACCCAAACAGGTGAACACAGAACGGCAGCTAAGGAAGCTTTTATTAAGCAGTGTTTTACAATTTTTTTTGTTGTCGTTTTGTTTTGTTTTCTCCTGACCTACAAAGCATCATACTCTACCTGGCTGTTAATATTGTTGTTGTCTCCAAACACCAGCCATCCCCCAACACAGGCAGCGAGGAAGGAGTGGGACTGGAGACTCTTTCCTTGGATCTTCTGCTGTAAGACTTGCAGTCCTTTGTATGTGAACACAAAGAAGGCCAGGTTCCTGGAGTGGGTGTATGTGGCTTTCAAAATGGCTTGAAGCTTGTCTTTTAAACTGCAATGGGAATAAATTCAATGTGTTCACACCCAAAATAGACAACGTTGTAAGTAAATGAAGTAAATATAAGTATGAAGTAAATCAGTGACTGACCTGCCACTTCTAAACAGAAATGTCATGACCAGGGCATGTGGTGCTCTGATCTTTGCTCCGTATCTAAAGCAAACATGATTCACCCAGTTGAAACACACCTGATTTTAAGTAAAACAACAATAACTGCTACTGCAAACATAATTTATTAGGGAAATCTTCGACTCAGAATGGGATGTATAGATCGGTGACTAACGCAGGACTGCAGCTATACTGCAGCAGTATAACTAACGCGGCTAAGCTAGCTAGCTGCTTGTGTTTTACTCACACAGCTCCGTTCCTGAATCCCTTCACAACAGCCAATGCGGCTTTGTATTTCTCCTGTTGTAAAAGGTTATTGATCGTGTACAGGACAGTTCTAATCAGGTCAGGACCTGCCATGACTTTCAATCGAATCGAGAGGGGACACAAATAAAGGTTGCGACTCATGTGTCACACAGAAAATCGACCCCAGCCATGCTCAAACTACTGGTTCCTGAGACACTTCTTTCTGAACGACTTACTTTGTGTAATCTTTTAAATGACCTCAAATAATGATGATTTGTCGTTTAAATCAACTCAAATAAAATTGATTTCCATGGCAACTTTTACATTTAATATCAACTTAAGCTACATATATATAAACATTAAATACAAACTATTCCTTGATTTTTAGTCTTTTAAGAGAGGTTTAAAGCCAAATTACATTTTCATATTAGAATATATTCTCCTACAATTTTTTCAATATGTTGACATTTTGTATTAACAATCAATTTTATTTTGGTCCAATCTATATATTAAAATTTTCTTGCGAAGCAGAACTTTGGGAATAATTAGCTGCAAGGTAAGGTAATCAAAATTACCAAACAACTGAAATATGAAACTCAGTGTGTCAAATCTATGAGATTCAACTTTTCAATTGAATGAAGGTAAAACATCAAGTTAGTTAAGCTGTGCGTAGGGCATTGTGGGAAGAGCAAGAAGAGAGATGTTAATGAGAAAGTAATGATCCCACTTTCAGCATTTTAATAATTGTACTCGTCATTTGTTTTCATTAATCAGTTCAGGTCAACAGCACATTCAATTCATGTTATTGATAAATAGAATTAACCCACTGACTTTCACTTATCAAAAAGTTATAGCTAAAAATAAATAGTGATTACACAACTGACAGTGGATTACAACAATGCTGTCATTACAACTCTGAAACACTTTTGCATATTTCTACAGATTTCTGTCCCACGATTTGGAACGCAGTGGTGATCAGAGAGACAAGTAGCAAAATCAACCAGCTTTGTATGTGAGTGTGCTGTAAACTCAAAGGGTTTACAGCATGGGTAAACATATTTAACACCAGCTAGTTGTGGGTTGTGGTTGGACTGATTCACATCCAACACAAAAACGTTAAATAATTAGAAGAAATGCAGTAAGTAATAATTAAAAGGTAAACGAAGGAAAACTAATCCTTGAATGTAGATAAAGCATAGTAAAAAAATAACTGTAATGAACTATGGCTTATGGGAGTAAATTCACACTTCAAATCCAAGAATCTTATTTGTTTTTAATGAGTGATCTTAAAGGGAAACAGCAGATAGATATTTTTTAAGTAGAACACATTACAATCACAGTCTTCAATTTGCAGCACAGCCCCAATGTAAAGCTAGGGGGGGTTGCTAATAATGACATTACTACATAATTATTTTAAATCAGTCTGAAACTATATGTAAAGTTGCTTACTGCTTGCTTTCCATTCACAGTAAATATGAGATTTAAACATGTGTGCTACAATCTTAAAATAGAAAATTGTTAGAAACATTTGAAAAAAGAAAATCCAGTGAACCTCAAGTAGTAACACCAGTAGCAGTTTTAAATGATAAAAACAGGGTTATATTCAGATTCATTGACGAAACACCTTTTTATTTTCCAATTTTTATAATTATCTTTTTATATATTTGGAAAAATAAAAGCTGAAAGTTAAAGTACAACTTAAAGTACAACACCTTGCACAATTATTGGCACCCCTTGAAAGCATGTAAAAAGAAAAAAAGTTGCAAAATTAATTTCTAGCAGTAGTATAATCTCACACAGACCACAGTAACTCCAAGAGTGATTTTTTAAATCATTATTATAGATGAGTAGCTATTTTCTCTTCAGCTACCCTGATTTATAAAACTCATTTCTACCTTAATTAAACTGTATGGTCTCTTACCTTCTCCACTTTTAAAGATCAAAGTTTAGTGTTACAATATAATTATCCTCTTGGTAAACATGAAGCCATTGATTATTAGATACCAACTGTGGCACTGACAATCTTGTTGAAACTTGTTATATCCCCCCCAATACATTTACTAAATGTTCTGAAATTAAAAGCTAGATTTTCTAAAAGTATTGCAGTAAGAACGTTAGTGCAATTTTAAGGTTGTTTTTTTCCCCCAACACCTTTACAAGGGGTGACGATATTCATGAGGATGCTCTAGATGCTCTTGTGAAATGTGGAGAACAACGTTGACATTTATAGGTTCACAATTTTACTAATTACCTTTCTATATAGCCTTGTTCTAGTAAAATTCTTTAATTACAATGTACAAATCTGAGCAACTCACACCCTATAAAACTAGGGTTCTGTGAAACTGAATTTTCTTCACTTCTTGGGCAATCCAGATATATTGATGGATGAGCTTTTTTTACTCACTAAGTGTATTTGTTGTTGAAACCAGATATTTATTCTCAGATGTATAACATTAAATCAAATTAAAATCCTCTTGTTTTAGAATAAAAATAAGATTGCCACTTTTTTTATTTGCAAAATCAAGTAAATTAAAATATTTTGAATACATTTTTATTATGGCCTTCAAATTCAGACGTTTATATGCACTAAGACTCAATTCATTTACATCTTTAAGTTTAAATTACCCTTAAACAAGTTGCAAAAGCCTAGATGATTAATGGCATGGATAGCATCTGAGGGTTCACAATATGAGAGTTAATTGTGAATGTTTTTTGAGGCAAACCTCAATCACAAGGTTTTCTTGAGTAACACTGTGTGGATAACCTAAAGAAATCAGTCAAAGTAGAAGGAAGAGAATGCCAGACCTCCACAAATCTGGTTTATCCTTGGAATAACTCCCAACCTAGTCATCTGTTTAAAAAAAATTATTGGTAACACGTTTCACAGCAAAATGTGCACATCAACCCCAGAAAAAAGGCAAAACTTGTTTTGGGAAGATGCTGGCAAAATTTGGCAAGAGAGTGTGATTATACACAGTGAAACATGTACCAATGTTAGCTGTAAGGCGACTCGGTGAAGAAGTCATACCAAACGTAAAAAAAAAGAAGAAAAAAAAAAGCTGTTTCCAAATGCACCTAGAGCCAAATATGTTAATATTTTTTATATATTGTGGTCAAATAAAAATAACACTGAAATGTTTGTCCATAATGCAGATCATAGCAGGGGAAAGCTTGAAAATCCAGTAAAACAATCCCAATTGTACAGGGGGCTAGCATCATGCTGTGTAGATGTTTTGCTGTGGGAGGGATTGGTGCACTTCACAAAATAGATGAGAAAAGAAGGTCATGTGGAAATATTAAAGAAACATCTCAAGACAGGCAGAAAGTTAAACCGTGGGTTTTACAGACAATGACCCTAAGCCTACTAGTAAATTAGTTACAAAAGAATCAAAGTGAGTCAATGTTTTGGAATGGCCATCGCAAAGCACTGATCCAATCCCATAGAGAGAATTGTGGGCAGAGCTAAAAAAAAACAAAAACTTTGTGCGATCAAGGCAGATTGCGTAACAGAGTGAGTTAAACTAGGTCTGATGGGAGGAATGGACCAAAATTCCAGCAAACTATTATGGGAAGCATGTGAAAAAGTACCCAACATATTTAATACATTCTATTCAAATGGCAAACATCCCAAATACAAATAAAATTTATTTAACTTCTGAATTTGAAGAAAATGTGAGCAATTACCTTAAAATCTAATTATTCAAGGACTATTTTAGTACAATTTAATGTAATTGTGAGGTTAATAAAACATATCTTTGAAAATGTGTGTGTAAATGTCTGGTTTCAACTGTACATAATAAATAACAGTCACTTAATAAATGAAACCTGTAGGATTTTAAATCTTAGCTTTTCTTGAATTCACTCCATTTGCAAAGCTTAACAGTACCCATCTGACACACAGTTGCTCCAGTTATGTAACTTGGGCTCTTGAGAACTAGCTGAGAACCGACTATCGCTCAGTTTGAATGGGTCATCAGTACCAGCTTCGTTGTCACAGCCTTCACAGTTTACTTCTTCCTGACTGAAACATTTGGTAAACATTTATGGTCTAAAATGCAGATATAACAATAGCAGCTATAATGGGACAGCAAACCACAGCAAACATACAGAATTCAAAGTATGCAACAGATCTCTATGTTGTACTGGGATTTAACTTCAAGGTAAAAACTAAATCTTACAAAAACTAATCAAAGCCCTGTTTAAATGCGACATTGGCGAAATGATGTGTTCTACAAAACTATTGTACTTAAAAATAGCATCTTCTAATAGCAATCATAATCTCACTGCTCAAAAAACATGTGCAAACTAGTTGAACATATTGACCTGTCACAACACAAGAAAGTATTATTGCAATTAAAGTCATCACATTTAGCAAAGTTAATAAAAAACTGTATATGTGCTACAGGATTCATATCAGACACCTATTATTAGAAAAATATTCATTCATCCCACCTTCCATCAAAAGAAAGAAAACAAAACCTCAATGACCTCGAATCACAAGGGACTGTGTTTTATCTGTCAGGAAATTAATCTTCTTATTATGAGTCAAAATGTACAGACATGTTTCTTTCCTCGTACATTATCAGGGTGCATAGGCCCAACAAAGTGGTTCTAAAGAAATGACTATGGTGCAGAATCTGTGCTCCAAGTGTAGAAACTGCGCTTACTCAACATACAGCAAGTGCAGGCATGCCAGAGTGAGAAAGGCGTCTCTTTTTTTAGTCTTTTTGTGCAGCAAGTGAGATTAAGTGGATCAGGGAGGAACAGATCATCACAGATCCCTTGTTAAATAATGAACCTATTATGAAACAATTTTGTAACCTTTTGTGAATATGCTATTGAGACAGACAGAATATACCAGGATGAAAGCATTCCAGGCTGCAGAGAGAAACTGCTAAAAGTGCTTGTTTCTAAAAATGGAACCGGCTCATTCAAGGTCAGCAATTTTCTGTTGCATCCATGGATTATCGGGATGAAAATCAGGAACTCCTGTAATGATTATTCCTGTCCAAATCCTTCCGTTTCCTCAATGGCAAACATAAGTTTCTCCTTCAGCTGCTCATAGCTTTTATAAGGGGGGAGATCCAGACGATTGAAGCTAAATAGAAAAAACAACAGAGTCAAAGTTACTCTTCTGACATTTTTGTTGTCTTTTACTGCATGTGAAAATTAAATCTGAGGTGCCCATTCATTTATGATATGACATCATTTTGAGCAAAAAAAACAACAAAACATTCTCACCATGTGTGACTTCGTGGAAGCCAGTTTTCTTTCCCCACTTTCTCAATGCAAAACTTTTGTGGACCATTGCTTCCTATTTACACATACAATAAAATTGTATGAGAAAAATCTCATGACGGTGCAAAAAAACATCTGTTTTATACATCTGCATGGATTTTACGCACCCATCAAATCAGCAAAGCCACCCACAGGAAGACGGCAGGTGCCGGTGACAAACTGCAGGAGTCTCATTCGTTTTTCGTTGTCCATCTCCTTCACAAACTGCAAAACAAATCATTTATGTTCCAAATATGTTCAGATAAGAGAAATGGATTTAGATTTGCACATTTATGCTGCGCTTTTGTACAATTCCAGCACCACATACTTCCAGTGCTGTTTTAACAGTATATTTTACTCTTTACATGCCAAAACAAATTAAAACATTATGAAACTGGCGTGTATACTTCACATTCATGTAAGTCAGCCTTACCTCCTACTTTCTGATAACTACAATCAAGCTGAGAAAATAAATCTCAAATTGTACCTTTTGTCTCAAACATGCTCTGTTTTGTTAAGTTTCACTTAATTTTACTATTGAAGAAAAAGGAGATTATTGTACAAACTGCTCCAACACATGAATGTTCAGAGATTATTTGTTGCTGGATTTTTTTTTTTTATGAAAAAGCATGAAAGTTAGGTCCACCAAAAACCTGTGAAGATTTGATTACTTATTACATTAACAATGACAGAACATTTCTTTTCAGAACAAACCTGCCAAAACCAAAGGATCTGCTTGCTGCTCCGAGCATAATGTCTATAAATCGTGTTTCTCTGCCAGTCCACCAGGTCTATCTCCTGCATCCCACACAGCATTACCTAAAAGCAAAACATAGAATACACTGAACACATCACCACCATGACAGACTAAATTCCTGTTGCTGTTCATGTTGCAGGAAATAGTGCTTTACCTTATCTTCAATTATGGCAGATATATTACATGAGAGAATCAATAAAGACAAATATATTTGAAGATTTGATAAAATGACATCATTGTATGCAACTGCTCCCCATAATGTACCTAGTTCCTAAAGTATATATTAGGCAAGTTTTATTTTTAGGGCAGCATTTGTGTTTGTGGTAATCTGACTGTATTCAGAGAGAAATGCCAAAAAATACACATTTTAAACTGTTTTACAGTCAATATTACAGTTATCACAATAATTACTGCAAAATATAATATTATCTTAATCAGCAATGGATGATAAGCACATTTAAAACATCCTACTTTTTAAAGATTCCTGAGAAAAACACCCAATTAGCTTTGTACCTCCAACTCCTTTGCATCAAAGTACTGAAGGTACTGCTGAGGAAGAACTTCATTGAAGCCCTCAAAGAATGCCTGGGTCTGCTCCTCCACCCCTCTGGACAGCCTCCACTCTGCCACCAACCTGTATAAAAAAGCAAAAAAAAAAAAACATAATCTACTTTCATAACTGTTATATTTTTGGAGGATGTAAAAGCAGCAAAAATTATTAGTAAATAGGAAGTGGAAAAATGCAGATGTACCTGATGTATTCCTCCTTGTTGTCTTCAGTAACTGGAATGTTTCCTCCATCTGGTTTCAGCTCATGAGTGCTGACCTCTCCCAGGATCTCCTTATCAACAGAGAAAAACATCTCCAGACCGCATTCCTCTATGTTATTGTCCCTGCAAGACATAAAACTCAATTTATTAACCAATTCAGTTTAAATAACCGTAGCAACACAATTCCTCTAAGATTTTACAGGCAGCAATAAAATGTAAAGGGTGAACTCATGTGGTACAGAAGAACCTCTAACTCATAAAGAGAAAATGGAAAACTTGATACATAACCTGTTAGCCAGGACCTCTAGGTTCATGTATTTTAGTGCATGGATCCATTGTTGTAGCTTTCTTTCAGCCAGCAGTAGAACATGCTTCTACTTCTAAGAGGTTACACCAACCCTAATCATTATCTTACCTGCAGAAAACTAAGCTGGAGATCATCAGAATTTATAGACTGAGCATTAACATTTAGTGACCTCAAATTGTCCTCACTAATTATGAGAACCAACAAATGTTAAAAATGTGCTGGTTAATCAAAAACTTGGGAGATATTAAAGATCAATATCTGTATGAAAATCCAGAATGAAATAATAATGTGTTATTTGGTTCACATTCAACAGAGTTAAATTTTGAAACTGTTTGACCACTGACTATTTCAGAAAATCTGGGTTGGCAGAAAGATCATATAAGCTTTAAGCCAAAATCCTTTAATTTTTCAGACTAATTTCTCCACAGTGATCAGGCCTTTTTAACATCATTTTAAATTATAAATATAAAACCTCATTATGAATTTATAATAGACATTTTTACTGTGGTCAGGTGTTAAACCTGCGCCATCATTGCCCAATAGAATAAAACATGACCTAGAAATAAAGATAATTTAACATAATATATTTTCTTTTTCTAGACCTGGAAAATACACAAATTCCATGGTTTTCCACAATATAATGTTCAATTGTACCTCACACACATTATATTGATGAACTACCTACTTGATCCAAATGAGTGAATTATAAAATTCGGGGTCGATGGACTCCAAGTCTTTAAGAGCCAGCGGTTTGTTCAAAATCCGCTTGTAGAAAGGAAGTGAGAAACCCGTGTCAATAAACTTTCCATGGAACAAGGCCTGAGGAAAAAATAGGGAAACAAAATACACATTTAGTGACTTTGAATGAAAGACATGCAAAAATGTATTTTAAAACCAATAGAAAAGGGTACCATGGCAATGAAGCGGCCAATGAATTTAAAGTATTTAAGATGATCCGGATTGATGTAAGAAGCCGGGTTAATCTGAAGACAGTAATTGTCCTTTCCAGCATACTCGAACAAACAGTACATGGGATTTAGCACTTCATGGGACAGCAAGAAGAACCATTCTCTGAAAATACCAACACAAATTACAAAAACATATTAGCAATCATAAGTGATGAAAAGAAGTGATATAATTTCTTGATGATCAAGATTTCAATGAAGCATCAAAGCTTATATTACATCACAACTTTACATCAACATTGGGTGTTGTCAACAAAATTTGCAAGTGAGACTTTCACACCCAATTAGTCACAGAAAAAGACACACCTGCACAAAAATTTCAGAGGGATTACCTGGCTACGCCTCCGTAGTCCAAGCCCTCCTCTCCGGGGAAAATGATCCACAGTCTCCGCCTCAAATCTTGTGGATGAAAACTCATGATCTTTGAAAACAAGGTCAAAAATTATTCCACTTACATAATTCATGTACAAACAAGAAAAGACCAATTGAACATCTCGAAACTTGACAAAAAGACAAGATCTTACCTGCTGAAATGAATCCTCAAACAAAGTTTTTCTGGAGACGGTAATCTTGATATGCTGAGGCATAGATAATTGCTAAGAACAAACACAAAACACACGTGTTCTCAGATCCAGCAGAATTTTTTTTAATCTCTGAATAATAATGTAAAAAATATACATAAAAAAAATTTGTAAAGCAGGACAAAATCAATTAACAATTTGATTTGTAACCATACCTGACACCAGAATCTGAAGTATTGCACTTTGGCTTTAAAGTCCCGAACATAGGTGATCTGTGGCCCATTCTCGCTGTAAAAGTGAGACAACAAACATTTTTGTTGTGACAAGATTGGAAAACCTGGAGGTAGATCTCCTTTACCAGAAGGATTACCGCAAATTCCGGACTACAGAGCACACCTGATTACAAGCCGCACGCTCTAATTTTAGAAAGAAAATCAATTTTGTACTTGTATAGGCCACACCGGATTTTAAGCCACAGGTATCCGACTTTCTATGAGATGTTAATTGTAAAGACTACAACAGCAAGATAAAATCCAAGGGGATCACAGGTCAGAAAAAAGCTTTAATTAAAAAAATATATATAAAGAAAGTGGGGGTACGTTATTTGAGCTTAACCTTTATCACCGTAACATGAACTCTCGCTGCGCAGTTCGGAGTATTTCAGTTCAATTAACACAAAAGTATGCGACCTACATTTTCTGACAGATTATCAGGAGAGCAGGAGTTTAACGTAGCTGATCAACCACTGTGAGTGTTACTGTGCAATGATCACAAAATGAAGATTCAAAAACATAAATCTGCAACGGACAGAATGTTCCATTCTGCCAGACGAATTGCCTTTAACTTAAAACTGGCATCGTATGCTTTTCTTCGAGTGTCTTCCATGTTGATGAGGGTGAGTACAAATGACTGATTTACAAGACCGTAACTGTGAAAGTGAGCATAATGTATCGCACAATTTCATTGGACCTCTGTGAACAACTCCTCAGTTTTATTGGTCTACTGTTTTTGGCGCCATGAAAAAAAACAAACAAAAAAAAAGTACTAGCCGCACCATATTATAGGCCGCAGTGTTCAAAGTGTGGAAAAAAAGTAGTGGCTTATAGTCCGGAATTTACTGTACTTTAAATGTTATGAAAACCAACTTACAAGGAAGATTTTCCTGTCCGGGGGTCGATGTAGGTCGTCGTTCTCCGGTTGTGGTCTACAAAGTAGGGAATGTGATCCACAGTGAACCTCATCTCCCAACCTTCAGGCAGAGGTTTGTCGTTCAGAAGTCTGAGCAAAGCAGACAACCACACAGGATAAGAAAATAAGCACGCTTTACAGTGAACCTTAAGTTTATTCACACAGTGACAGTCAATTATTCTGGCAATCGATTTTTTGGATGAATTAATTTGGTATATTCTGTAGATTTTCTATTTAACCACTAAAGTTGATCTTATGCTATATTGAAAATACACAAAAAACGTTAATAAACAAATAATTAAATTCTTTTTTTTAAAAATAAGAAAAACCTAAAATTGCCTAAAATGCAATCGCAAAGCAACTTCTTAAAATTTGGAAAAGAAGGATCCAAAATGTTTCCCTTTTTCCAAGTTTCAAAGTAGTCCTCATAAATTGAGCAACACATTGGCATGTTGCTGCTTTTCAGTGATACAGAATGAATCCAGCTGTTGCCGATGAGAGGTACAGCCATAAAACACAAGATAATATGATACAATATGCACTCACCCCTGTGTCCTCGGGTCCTCCCACTGTGTCGTTCGAGTTGGATGATGAACAAAATATACTCTGCCATTGGTGTCTGTTCTCTTCTCTAAAATGAAAACATTTTTGTACATAAATGTATGTCAATTTACAGCTATGCATTCCTTCAACAGATTCTTATCATGTTTCTAAGACTTCAGTTTCTTTAAGGTGAATTCTTGTGAAAATATATTTACCCCAGCCATGTGGCAGCGGTCCCAGTGGGTCGAACTCTTTAGTGGATGTGGCTGCAAACTGGTCCTGCAGCTGAGCCAGAAAGAAAATGAATTAATAGTCTCTATTAATAAAACAGAAACATAGAGTAAAATTCTGGTTTACAAATAAACTGATCTTACTGAAATTCTGCTTATTTATCCATTACTTGTTTGGCTACTCAGATAAGCTAAAAAAACAGTTTTTTTAGTATATACCATTAAGGAAAAAAAAAAAGGTCCATGCCGTCTTATCTGCTTTAAAAAACTTAGATCACCCTGCTTGGCTCACAATTTAGCAATTGTACTAATATAATTTATAGAGTCCTGAGGCAAAGAAACCAATCCTTAAGTGAAGGCGAAAGTAATTAAAGTGATTGTTCTCACCCCGTAAATGAACCTCTGGTTAAACTGGTGCATTGCTCCCTGGAGCTGGCTGCGCTGGTTCTGCCATTCCTCATAGTTACGCACTGACTCCTGAGTGGGCCGTTGCCATGTTGTGGTTCGTGTTATATGGTCAACATAGTATACTCTACCCATCGGGTCGACCCGCCGCTCCCAGCTGGGGAAAAAAGAAAGAAAAAGCAAAAATGTAAAAAATTTAAATCCAGATATAACTATAAGTGGTTGCAGCCATTTTAAATGAGACTAAAAATACTTAGGACTTGCTGTTTGGTTGAAAACTGAAGTCAAATTCCTTGTTTGTACACACAATATGGCCAATAAAGTAGATTCTGATATTTCATTAAATAAAGCATAAAGCATGGTACCCTGTAGGCAGAGGCTCAGGTCTGTCCCAGGTTGTCCTTTTCTCAATGTGGTCCACATAATACACTCTTCCATTCTGGTCCACCCTTTGCTCCCATCTATAACACAATAAAAAATGATATTAAACAGTTAATAAAAAATGTTTTAAAATTTTACAAACCTAAGATCCTGGAACAATGAGGGCGATGGATCTTAAAGTTTAATAAGTTATGTATAGCTATATGATCCTAGCTGACAAAAAAAATATCGTTTGGTACCATTGAGAAAAAAATATTTTAAATCCAATTGATTTGAATTATTTAAAATCACAACAGACATACTACCAAAACAGCAAGTTGCTCCTTACCCTGGTGGCAGCGGGGCGTTGCTAATGGGGTTGACTCTGGGAGTAGCTGTTGTAGCTGGAGCTACTGTGACAGCGCCACCTGGTTTGGGAGCACTAGCCGTCTGTGAGGAAACGGCCGTTGCTGCTTGTGCACCTGCGTCATCGGGCTGGTCTGAACCTCCGCTTGCAGATGCCTGAGAGGAGCCGTCAGAAGCTGGTACTTCACTCAGTTCACTGGGGGAAGAACTACTGGAAGAGCCTGGGACACAATGATGATAAGGAGCAGGGAAGAATAGCATAAGGCATTCATTATTTTTGCAAAACTCTCTTTAACGGGAGTCTAATACAAAAACTAATAAATCTAAAAGTAGAATATCTGTCATTTGCTTTCTTTAAATATGATATCCATATTTTTAGCAGCTCTTTGTATATGAAATTGTGTGTTTTCCTACTTGGTGAGGCAGCAGGTTTTCGTGGCGTAGGAGGCGGCGGCCTGGCAGGCCTAGGAGGACGCGAGGAAGTGAAGCCCTCTGCAGACGGAGAGGGAGAGCCTCTGTCGCTCACAGTAAGACCATTGGGCACAATGACCCAGTCATCTGAGTCACTGGATGGAGACGTGTCCCGGCTTGATCTAAAAGTAAAAGTTTAAGAAACATTATCTGGAATCTTATTGGAGAAAAACTGGCAAAACAATAAACCCAGGTTTGGATTTTTAAGTAAAAGTTTACAAGACCTGTTGCTTGTGTTGCCATTTTGTTTTGCATTTCCATTTGTAAGAGAAGCTAGGAAAAAAGAAAAAAACTGTAACATCATGTATGACCATGTTAGATCATTTCTGATAACGAAATGATCTATTTCATAATATTGATAATATTTCAACTCATTTGCTTCCAAAATATTTAATAGTGCTATTACAGTTGAATTTAAAAACATGTGTTTTTTTTTTATATATATTACATGGCAGTCAAATTAAAAACTGACATTTTAAATGAGCCATTTTAAATGCTTGTGTAAGCTGTCCTCAACGAACTGAATGTATGATATGCTTCTACTGTCCCCTGGTGGCAAATTAATGTAATGCAGGTATTTGAACCTTGACAAAAGTTCCCTAAATGGATTAAGCAAAGTAAACCAGTTTAATCATTTATAAAAGCCAACATAGCATTGACATTCTAATTAAAAAAAGGAAGTGTTAAAGTTCTCCATTATTTCTGCCATGACCTTGTTTGTGCTTGCCTTACCTTGCTCTCTCTCTGCCAGAGCAAAGGCTTCTGGGTCAACCTGCATGCCATCCAGACAGATTGAGAGGTCCCCTACAATATCCTGAGGGTCTCTGTCGAAGGATAGCTGCAGCGTCTGCACCACCTCACACACTGGGATTAGAAGAAATCACATTGTTAAGAAAATGCTTCCAACAGCAACACAATAGCAAAACTCATACTTCAATTTAGAGATCAAAGTAGAAAAAGCACACAATGTTCCTCTGAGTCCAAACTTTTACAAAAGCACAAGGTTAGAAATATGAAAAATGGTTGTTAATGTTATCAAACCACAACAGCATTGATAATGTGTACAGTCAGGCATGGCTAGGGCTGAAACGATTCCTCGAATGATTCGAGTACCTCGATTATTAAAATTCCTCGAGGAAAATGTACCTGCCTCGAAGCCTCGTTAATTTATGTTTTATTATTTAGCGCGCCGTGTTCCAGCAGGAACATTACTTGCGTTGCGTGGAGCTCTGACTTCCGCCTCTGAGTTGTTAACAAAAGCTAAGTGTCAGCGGCATAACGTCCAAGTTTCAAGTTCGGCCGAGGGGATTTTATTGATTGATGATAATGCCCTAGTTTTCATTGTTTTTTGGGGAAAAATAGGCATTCCCCCCCCCCGTTCTTACGTTCGTCTGTTCCCTGGTCTATTTCCTCCCCACCACCCGAAGCCCCCCCCCACTCAAGGCGACATTTCCCATATTTTCAAACCCAAGCTTGCAAATTCCATGTAAAACATCTCATCCTACAATAAATTCATAATTTCACTGACAAATGAAGGAGATTTAAAAAGGTGCAATATTTGCAAGATTTTAAAAAAAGCAAAGTTACGTGGAAGAAATTTTTAAATGTATACTCACATTTAAGATCATTGGCTTTGAGGACCGTGCTGATGTCCAGAGTGGCCATGCCCAGCAGAATATCTGCTTTCAGTGTCTGATGACTCCAAACACGAAAAATGAGTTTGCTGACTGGAGTCACAATTCTGCAGGAACACAACACAAAGACAAGATTCAGTAAAGACCTGTGCTGAAGAAGAGGCTGACTTTACAGCTCTGAGGCATTCACTCAACCACCATTATGTTAAGTGCAGCTCAAACAGGGAGGTCCTTGACTGAGTCTAACTTGAAAACATACTGATGTTTAAGATTCAAGGCTTTTTATGGGATTGAGGTGTTCTAAACATGCTCTAGATTCAGCTGTTCTAATTGAGTTTTCAAGACTAATTAATTATAAATGAGCCAATAATCAATTTGACCTAACTTTGGCCCCAAACTATCACAGAAACTATGTAAATATAAAAGAAATGACTATACTATAACCTTATTTTGTTATGTCCAGTGTGTACTTTATCACATGTTACAATATGTGTAATTTCACTTTGAACAAAATAATATGATTAAAGTTGTTCCATAAGTGAGCATCCTTGTTAACAGAAATCCTAAAGTAGGAGGTATCTAAGTACACATTTTCTGCATCTACAAATCAGGATTATAAAACCCATAGCTTAAAAATAGATTGTAAAAACATAAACCCTTTTTTTACTTATTATTATGAAGGGACATCCTACAGACATCTTGAGTTCATCTCAGAAATTTATGTGCTACAAATTGTACAATTGTATCTTCGACTTATAACAGCTCGAATGAAATAAAAACTGGAATTCCACAACTTCTATTATGATTACATCAGTTTTCAAAATTATATAAATACATGTCTAAAAAGCACATTATGTGTGCATTAAACATTAAAATATGTTCTTTATTTGTATTAATTCCATGCATAATGCAATAATTATTTATTTGAGCTAAATTGGAGAGAAATGTATTAACAATTCCCAAGTTGATTTCTAGTATTTCGGCTAGTAAAAAACTGGCTTCTGCCACAGAGACAAACAACAACAGTACTCACACAGTGAGGGCCTGCTTCCATTTGGGACTGTAGGTGTTGTTGCATTTTTCTGTTCTCTTTGACTGGCCATCCACAGCTACCTCAACATACGGACTGGGACCAAACCAGTTCTTTTTGTTTTCCTTTAGCTTAGCTGAAAGCACTGGAAAGAGGAGCACAACCATGAACTATAAAGAGATTGGAAGTAAATTTCTGTACATATGATCATACTGATTTAGAGGTTGTAATTGGAAAACATACTAGGACATCATTGTATTATTATTATTATTATTATTATTATTGTCGTAATAGAAAATGTCATTTTTAGCCTTATTTCATCTTTTATGGAACTGATGATACTGTTTTACCATTTACTTATTGATTATATCTGCTGTGTTTGTAATTTCTGCAAGATGTGCTTTTCCATTAAAGAAGTTTCCAGATATTGTTTAGATGTTTCCACAGCTGTGCTAGCAGAAGAGACCTGAAAACATCTTGGGTAAAATGTTTGATCTGGTAATTGTCTTAAAGGACTGACGTGTGAGTGTAGTTTGTACCCTTGTTTGACCCTTCACCCACGATTAACTGACAAAGAAGAGTTAGAAGGTTCTCTTTCCTGCCAAAAAACCATCCCCTCCAAGAGGTGAGGGATAGTTTATGAGGTGGGGGTAAGGATTGTATTTGTGGTCCATCTGGCAATAGAGATAAGATCAGACTCTGGGTGGGTCTTTTCCTTGCTGTGACTATATAACTTATTCTCATTCTATATTCTCATTGATAAATACATTTCCATGACATCATCATCGTCATAAATGAATATCTTCATGTGAGCACCAAACATTCAACTAAACACTTCACTGTACCAACCTCTAGCAGATTTATTTCAAGTGCTTACACCTGTCACAATAATTTTATTATTATCTATTAAAGGTTTATACTTTTCATGTATAATTAAGCCTGTACATCCTGCCTATATTTAGTGTCATAATACCTACTCAATATTAGATTATTAATAGTATTTACATTTGCTTATTTTCCAACACCGCAACCAATAGGCCCTCATAAAACAAAGGTATATCATGTACTAAAATGTTCAGCAAAATGTTAGAATCCTTATAGGATCACACTCTGATTAGTTTAATAGTAGCAAATAGTTTTTTTTATCTCAATTGAGCTACTTAGATGTTGTGAATTAAAGCCATCATCTGGGCTTTCCCAAGTGGGCTTAAGTCATAGTAATCTTAATATATGTAGACTACTGAATTTAAATCAAATAATATAAAGAAGAATATTTCTTGATATTTTCTGATTTACCATATAATAATTTTAACAATCCAAACTAACCTAAAGCAAAAATCTTTGGTCAGATTTATTGTCAAAGAGAAAAAAAATATCTTGCTTTCATAAAGTTGGTGAATATCTGGCTTCAAGTTTATTTGTGGCTCTTAAATTTGTCCAAGAAATAACTTACCTGTGACTTGTAATTGTGCCTTCATGGTTCATCCATAACATTTGATTCTAAGTTGCCTTTAAAAATGAACCTGGAAGCAGAGATGACAGGTGTAAATACAGGAACCTGACTGCACCTAATCTACAGATTGATTAGGTTTATTAGGCTGGGGAAATAAAGCCCTGAATCATAAAAGGAAAATATGATGTTTGCTGGAGGTAGATTTGTAGCTAACTACTTCAACGTCTTAATTTTAAATGCATCACAATACACCTCACAAGGTGACTTGGTTTAATCTCGTCTATTTCTAGAGCCCGTCTAGTCCCTTCCATAACAGAAAATCCCATCATCAACTAGTCGGACTAATTAGGTCTGACTCAACCATCCTTCACTAATATTTCTTCTTTTATATTGCAGTACATTATTTTAGATTCAACAAAATACCCGATCGTTTTATTGTTGGTGAGTTCAGTGTCATGATAGCTGCTTTCCATCGTGAGTCAACTGTCATGGTACAATAACAGACTGTTGAGAGGTAATAAACGATTTTAAGATATATTTAAGATTAATTATAAATGTCTTCCGATCTGCTCGTTTCCTAGTGAGTTCAACCACCATCAAGAACTTTGCTTAGAGGTTCAGACCGAAACGAGGATAAGCTAACCATGCACTGGCTTTCGTTACAAATGCTACCAGCATCCGGGCTTTCAAGCTACTCGGATTGTTCAGTAAACACCTTTTAAGTCAAACCAGACCAAATATCTTTACCTGTGAAATACAGAGAGTAATGGATCGTAAAAGGGCTTCGGTCTCAGCAACCCCAGAATTGTTGACAGTTACATATCAGCCATTAACAGGGAGTTCTGTATCAATAGCTAAATTCCACATTTCCGGTTAATGCCTTTCAGAATAAAATAGTGTATCACTGAATAAAATATACACAAACAAATACATAAATAACTAAAATTTCGACCCAAACCAATTGTACGTACATTAATTGAAAATTTAACTTTATATCCGGTTATGTTTCTTTTTGACAGTCTAAAACTTATCTATTTTCGTTCTTACATGCATGTAAAAAACTTACCTGTATTCATGGACGCTTTTACTTTGAAGGTACTCACGATACGAAGCTGGTGTCGTCATTTCACACATTTTTTTTTAAACAAATAATACTAAATAAGAATTGCCGTTTAATTTTAAGCATGCTTGGAAAAACAACTGTTCCTTAATGTAATTTAATAAACCAAAATAATAAGGCATTACATGGAAGACTGTGCATAATTGTATAAGGAAACACGTGAGACATTCGAGAGCGACATCTCGTGATAAGCTACTTGATCTCGTTCTGATCCCTTGATCTTACCTTCCCTTACAATAAAAATAATCGTTAAATGAGCTGGCTTTAGCTGACAAAAACCCTAACTTTTTCTCAAGCGATATGTTGTCTCGCCTTCTTAAGGAGCATCAAGCGAAGCAAAATGAGCGGAAGGAGCTGCAGGGTAAGGAAAGCTGGCTAGCTGTGATGCTAGCACATGCTAAAAACAAATCTTGTAAATGTGCAGACTTTAATGTTGATTGTATGTCTTGTTGTTTGTTTCTCAGAGAAACGCAGACGTGAAGCGATCGCTGCTGCCACCTGTCTAACTGAAGCCCTGGTAGATCACCTGAACGTTGGGTAGGAAAATTTACCTCCTGTCTTTTTTTACATCTATTAAAAGACACTAATGGTTCATGGCTCTAAACAATAACTTTGCATTCCTATGATTGGGGTTTATTTACTCATTACTGTCCTTTTGACACTGTATATGTTTAGGATAAGAATGTATTTGACTCGAACAAAGACATTTCAATGAAAAACGTGAGTAAGGAATGTCAACATTTATAACGTTGATATGTTATTTGAAATGTATTTTCATAGTTTGTTAATTTTGGCTAGTCAGTAAACAACACTCTTACAAAACAATAACAACTTGCTTAGATTCAATGATCGTTTTCGATTTTTACAGTGTACTGTATCTTTCATGAGCCAGTTTCAGTTTTTGACTTGAAATAATTGATCACACGTACAGTTCAAACAAAAATAGCAGTTGCTATTTTGAAAGGTGTGAACAAACCAAGACAATCAGCTTATAGAATGAGAGCAGGATTTCATGGCTGTTGTTGCGCTAGTTCTTAAGGAAAAAGATAAAGTTTTTTTGGATCGTGGTTGGAACTAAAGTAGCCAAGTATTTATCGTTAAGTTACTGTCATTTCCCCGTCAATGACTCAGTGGGTAGCTGATAGGCACAAATCTAGTATTTTGCCCTTTTTCTCTTCAGTGTTGCTCAAGCATATGTAAACCAACGCAAACTGGACCATGAAGTTAAGACACTCCAAGTGCAGGCGAGCCAGTTCTCCAAGCAAACAGCTCAGTGGATCAGCGTGGTGGAGGGATTCAATCAGGCATTAAAAGTAAGTTATACTGTCAGATGTTTATTTCATTATTATTTTACCATTAGCACATTTAGCCTTACACTGGATGCCTGCTTCTTATAAATGAAATATGCTGAACTATCTAAGCCAAAAGTTCTCTAACTTTTTAATAAAAAGTATCATGTTGGTGAATATCAAACTTTTCAATTATCCCAGGGTTTACAGATCTTTTTTTGGTGGCAATTTTTTTTGTTCTTGTTAACTTTCTTCTCTCTCAAACAGGAAATTGGAGATGTTGAAAACTGGGCCCGCAGCATCGAGATGGACATGAGAACAATCTCCACAGCTCTGGAGTACGTACACAAGGGCCAGCTTCAGTCTACTTGCTCATAAGCATCATCATGTGTTTTTACAGTACATTTGTTCCTGAATATAAATATATACTTGAATGCACCCCTTTGAGTGGAGTGAGGTTGACATTTTACTCTCAAATATTTTTCTGTTGCATTGGATGATGCAGTTCAGATGCGTTTCACTGGTGAAGTTTTGTTTTTCGCTGAAAAACTGGAAAGAGTGGGCACAAAGTGATTCTCAATAAATCATTTTATTAGGATATTTCCTTTTTCTGTGTAAGTTTTTTTTTTTTTGGAGGGATAGAAAATGAAAGTATTTAATAGGCAGAAGGTTTGACCCCACACAACTTCTGATAAGTTATTCTTTAAAATATCTCTTTAAAAGAATTAATGACATATTTACATGTGCACCTCATCTCTCCTGTATGCACATGTGATATGAGTGAAGATTGAATTCCAGTTGTTGTAAAGGTAATTTTCAAATGTCAATAAGCTTGACAAAATTGTTTAATTTTTTTTTATTGGACAAGTTATGATAAATGGACAGTTATCATAAATAACAATAAAACAAACAAAAAATTAGAGCTGAAGTTGTGTTTTCATTTTTCTCTTTTGCTAACAATAAGTGCATGAAGGAAAGATGAAAAGAATAAAGCTAAATGGTGGGAAGAGTTGGGAAGTATTGAATCTTTTAACTTATGGTTATGTGTTTGTTACAAAAGTGAAACGCTGGAAAGAACCTAGATGTTTCTCTACAAAGTTTTGTAACAGAAACTCATGGGAACCACAAACTACAATGACTGGATAATCAGTGGAATGTGTGACGTAAACGTTATGTCCTAGAACAACCGGGTTCAGTGTACACTCACGTAGTTACAACACTATTTGGAAACTAATTAAAACTTTTAATCCATCACACAAGTACGAGCTTTCATGCCTTTGTTTTAATTTTACAGTTCTATATTTTTTTCACTAAACAAATTGTAAGGTTTGGTTTATCTGCCGGTGTTTAATTATTTTTAGAAACAAAAAAATAGTCACAAATAAGCAGTGATTTTTGGAATCTGCATCCAGTCCAGATTTGGATGATATCATAGATGTAGAAGTAGATATAAACCAAGTTTTTCCAGAGCCTGAAATAGTTGGGAAATAATTATTTACCACACTCATAGTTCAACTTCTTAGCTTGTTGTTTCATAATTTTGGGACCACTCACCCAATAAAATTTAATAACCACCCTGTCAATTTTTACTGGAAAGAAAATCAGAACGAAAAATGACTTAAAATCTTTTTATGTGACATATGCTGTACA
The DNA here is from genome assembly GCA_903067095.1 of Girardinus metallicus. NCBI lineage: Eukaryota > Metazoa > Chordata > Actinopteri > Cyprinodontiformes > Poeciliidae > Girardinus > Girardinus metallicus. Next base: position 22,759 of record CAEGAE010054541.1, read on the forward strand.
AATCAATTCAAAGCCAAACAAATCTGTTGTAGTTAAACCTTGGTCTTCAAGTTTGCTCATTTTTATCATTTTGCTAAAACCACAATTTGCAGAAATGTTACAAAGAATAAAAAAAAATGTGTGTAATTTTTTTTTCACAAAAACTGCATGTTTTTCCAAGCATAAAGCAGGGAGGCTGGCTAGAGGACAGCAATGTGCTGCAGGGCTTTTTCTTCCTACTGTGTTTCTTTTGTTGGTGACAATAATCTACAGTGTTAGACTGAGGTGGCAAGACAGAAGATTTTTCCTACTCAAGAAAGCATGCAGATCTGGAAAAAATGTTCTCACAGCTTATCTTGTGAATGTGTAATGATTTGATGAACATTAAATTTTTGAGCATCAACACAAAAAATTTTTGGGATCAAGACACAACCCTACAGATCTCAATAAAAGAACACACCAAACGAAGACATGGTGGTAGCATCATGATTTGGTGTTTCTAGAAATTGAACTGTTTGTCAAACTGAATAAACTTATGAGTAGTTCTAAATTGATGTCTTCTTCCACAATGAAGAAGACATCTTCACCTTTGATGCCGATTTTATTTTTCAGCATTACAGTGAGTTGAAGCATATATCCAAATCAAATTTTTGTTCAAAATCATATCTGTAAACAAATCTGTAAGGTCACCTCAAAAGGACTGTGAACATCAGATGTCCTCACTTCCGACACATAGTTAATGCCTAAAGAATATTGAGTAATGTTTTTGAATCAAAAGGGCATTTATATGGTATTAGTCCGAAAGTGTGCAGAGTTACACAACTATTTTTTTTGCTGATTTTTTTTCTCTTATTAAATGGATTTGCATTATAGCTTGTTTGTGAATGTTTTCTTCTTAGTCTTTTATGTTAGAAACACCAATCATTTCAAGGTATACAGTATACATTTAACTGTTTCTAAAGTGGATGAACTGAATGATCTCCTGAAACTAAATACTCTGACTAGTGGATTTGTCATAACTTTATACATAATCCTAAAACTTTTAAAGTGAGAACAACTAAGCTCTAAGTTTTTGTTCTAAACTAAAAATACTGTTCTGATACTTTGGTGTACATGCAAAAAAATTCTTTGGGGCTTAGTTTTCCTGCCCTGTTCCCCTCGCATTTTTCCTTAAAACAATTGCAATAGTTACGGATTGAGGATTACTAATAGTGAACATGTCTTAACGGATAAGCCTCAAGGATAAAGCTTCTCTTTGACCAGCCCCTCTGAGCTAAACCAGAAGAATATACAGAAAGGGAAAGGGAAGGGGGCTGACTGTGGAGATCCATCCAATAAGAGAATAAGGTAGGTTTAATGTTTTTAATTATTTTGATTCTCTCAAATCTGAATTAATGCAGTGAATTATTAAATGCTTATTATTTCATGTACATGTTGTGAACTGAAGTCGCCTAAAGCTCACAAAGTACATTTAATGCATGATATCAAAAACAGTCTCTAAATAGAATAAAATAGAACTTTAGATGCCCAGAGAGAGGTGTGTTTTTTTACCTACCTTGAAAAACCTCTAAATACTGTCCAGTAAATACTGAAAAAAAGGTAAGAGGATAGAGTTTTTGAAACAACATGCCCATAAAAACAGCTTAAATTTGATTTAAATTCTTGGAAATGTTGACAATAACATAATTCCCTGAAGCTGAATTAAATAATAATAATAATAAAAACTTCTGTGATTTTGGGCAATAACCTATCTTGTTTCTTTGTTAGGACACTTTCTGGTCAACTTTTCTGTCCACTCCGAGGGCATGAATTGGATTAATAATAATTATGTATTATTATGTAACACAGTATTTTACAAGCAATTATAACAAATTGTTACATTTCCTTTCTCTGAATTTATGGTTATTGTATTTATTCAGTGTTTAACTGCTATGGTATTTGTGATAGCTACAGAAGTTATTTTGTTGTTGTATTACAAACTGATAAGCCTGCAAATTAATTGGCTTTTTGCCATAAGCCAAGCAGCTCCATCACGGAGATTGAAATTATACCGAACAATAAAATAATCCCCTGCTTGTGTCTCACTCCATTACAAATTCCTTTCTTTCTTCTGTAAGAGTATTAACCAAAGATTCCTCATGTGCCCACACCAACCGAAACGGTTCTGCACTAAAAGCAGGTCTTAGTAAACATACTGCTTGTGTTCAGTGGCTGTCAAGAATGTTCCACTACAGTCCAATCCTATAAGGATACTGTTAAATTGTATTTCAAATGGTTCTCATTGTATTTATGCTTTAATTACTTTTTAAACTTTTTTGCAGAATGTTTTTTGAGCAGTTTCGAGGCCATAAACAAACTCCTGAAGGCAACATGAATACACAGTATATATACGAACTTTTAGGGTAAGAAATTACAATGCAAGACAACATTTTTTTATGGTTTAGATTTAGTTCTGGTTCTAGTTGTAGTTCTAAGAGCAAATTACAGATTAAGACATAATTTTGTGATGTTATGTCTTTCTTTTTTAGAGAAAATGCCTCGTACTACATTGCAGCTTCCTTTGCTTTGTTGTGGATTCTGGTGTGGCTCTACAGAGACAGCCTGGAGATAGAGAACCTTTCTGACAAGTATGTCTTCGTGACGGGCTGTGATACAGGGTTTGGCAACCTTCTGTGCAAGAAGCTCGACCGTAGAGGTTTTCGAGTTCTGGCTGGCTGTCTCACAGAGAAGGGAGCTGATGATCTGAAAAGAGTGACAGGGCCTCACCTTAAGACAGTCCTGCTGGATGTGACCAGTCAGAGCAGCATCCAGACAGCTATGGAGTGGACCAAGAAGGAGGTTGGAGACAGAGGTAAGATTAAATCACACAATAAATATGAGAAATCAGTTTTGAAATTGTAACTTTCAATTTTGTTTTCTTTGTAGGACTTTGGGGTATTGTGAACAATGCTGGACGTTCCTTACCCATGGGTCCTTCAGAGTGGATGCGAGTGGAGGATTTCCACAGCACACTGAAAGTGAACATGAATGGAGTCATTGCCATGACTATGATCTTCCTTCCCCTCATTAAAAAGGCCCGTGGACGTATTGTAAATGTGGCATCTGTCCTCGGCAGGGTGGCTGCAAATGGTGGCGGATACTGCATCTCCAAGTTTGCAGTGGAGAGTTTCTCTGACTGCCTGAGGTAAAACCGATAATAGAATAGAAAAAAAAAAAAAAAACATCCTTTATTGTCCCACAATAGGAAATTCAAGTGTACTGCAGCAAGTCAAAAGTAAAGGGAAGTATAGATTTTCAAAGTATGGTAACAAAAAAAAAAAAATTTACAACAATAGAAAAATAAGAATAAGAGACAGTAAGGGTGATTTTGCAACATAAATTATAATGCTGTGCAGTTATTAAAAATAGCACAGTCAGATTAAAGGAAATGTGCGACTGAGTAGAGCAATAAAAATGTACAAGATGTCTACATTTGTGCATGTAAAACAGCAACAGAGTGTTTGCAAGAAATAACAACACTGTGGAAATGTGTTAAATAACAGCAGAGATGTGAACACTTATTGAGTGAAAGCATACATGGTTATAAAGTCTACCAATTAGAAATATGTCTACCAATAGAAAATGTTAATTTTCCAGTAGTATTTATATAACTAATTTTTTGATGTAACCTGAGAGAAGAACATTTTGAAACAACAAGCCTTACTTAACCCTCTTATGTTTCTGGCTTGTACTAGTAGCTCTCTTAAATGTACAACCCAGAATGAGGAATGTATAGATTGATTACAGTAATGAATGCATTTTATGCTATGAAAAATGTAACAGTGTTAAAAAAGAGTTTAAAGGATCTGTCAATTCCCATGACTAATCATGATCAAAGCACAAAATTAAAAGTTCGATGTTAAGAAGAGGGAAGGGTAATTTCCAAACCTTTAAATGAATTTGAAGCATGTAAAACTGCATTATATTTTACTAGTCTGCATGGCTTCCATTTTCAGGAGAGATATAAGCTACTTTGGAATCAAAGTGTGTATCATTGAGCCAGGGTTTTTCAAGACAGCAGTTACCAACCTTGATCCCATTGAGAGGGAGCTGCACCGTCTCTGGAATCAGCTCAGCCCCGAAGTAAAAGCAAGCTATGGAGAGAAGTACCTGGATAACTGTAAGTATAAGCAGACTTACAGAGGAAGGAAGCTTTACGCTTTGAGCTGTGTTTAGCAATGTGTGTTAAAACCGCATGTGTCTGTTCAGTGGCTGTTTTTGTGAATGCCTAGAGCGGCACAGTGTTTGGGGCAACACTAGTAATGAAAAAGGAAAAAGTTCTCCATCAGTTGCTCCCTGAAGAAGTTTTCATTTGAGTGTTTTTTTTTTTTTTTCAGACATCAAGATCCAGCGTTTGATCATGAATGCTGTGTGTGACTCAGACCTCACCAAGGTGACCAGCTGCATGGAGCACGCTCTGACTGCGGCTCACCCACGCACTCGGTACAGCGCTGGCTGGGACGCTAAGCTTCTCTGGATCCCTCTCTCTTACATGCCTTCCTTTGTGGTTGATATTGGATTAAAGCTGGTGCTACCTCGTCCTTCCAAGAGTGTGTAACTCATTAGTACTTAAAGAAAGAATGCCTTCAGAATTTTTAGCTCCGTTATGTCATTGTGTCTGATGCAGTAGAGCCTGCTGTCCATAATGAACACTGTCCATTTAATAATCAGATTGTGCTTGTATGTATTTTGTGTATATTGTACTGTACAGTAGTATATCCATATAAGTTTGTATATTTATGCAGTTTGTCAATTAAGACTGATCTAACCCTAATGCTTTAAAGAGAAAATAGTACTGATTGCTTTTTTTGGTAAATTTTTTGTCTAGGGTTATTTCTTTTAAATTTGTTATTTTTGCAGGTATGGGTACTGGTACTTTCAGGAATCACAGCCTGAATAAAGTTATATTAACTCCAGAGAAATTTTAAGAACAAGCTCAGCATTGAATCAGTAACACATCATATCAGTAATAAACACTGTCTGCAAACTGTGTTACAATAATCTGCTTTGGTGTGATGGCTGCTAAACCTTGTTAAAATTTAAAGAGGCCCTGGTCTCAACTTGTACACAATTATGAAACAAACCAATTTTTTTTTATTTTAAGATCATGTTTGATCAAGCCACATCGACAAGTGTATTTGGCAAACAAAACAGCTAAATGAAAATTGCACTAAGTCTCTAAATGCCACATTAATACTATAATAAATACTTTGTTCACAGACACACATTAATGAAAGAACAACAAAGCCAAATTCAATTAGGAATTATTTTTTATTGAGCTCCACTAAAATCCCAATCATAATTACCCTTTTTTTTATGAACATCATGAAGAAAGAGATAAAAATGTAAATGTTAAATGAAAAGTTGCCTGATTTATGCCTTGTGTATAATATCTCACTATAGCAAACCAATACAAAGTAATGTGATACATTGTCACAATAAATTTTGACAATTACTCGACATGTTCGATCATTTTTATTTACAGGTTTATATTTCTGTTCAGCCACAAGCTCAAACAAATATAACTAGCTGTGTGATAAACGCCAGATGATTTATTTGTAACCTACATCCTGAAAAGTCAAATATCAAATGCCAGACTTGCAAAAATTCCGACACAACCTGAAAGCAGCACAGCATATGCTCTCCTGCAGTCGGGAAGTCAGTGACCCCCGCAGGACAAGCTGACATATCAACTGGAGCTTTACAGACGGATCATTCTCAGCCAAGCCGGCTGCTCTTTTCAATTCCACGTTACGTTTGTTGCTGTCGTTTAACCATGCACAGCCTCAAAGCGCTGCGACTGTCAGAACTCCTACAAGTTATTTCCAAAAATACAAATACGATGAGGAATTTTCTCTCCATACATCCAGCATGTTGTTTGATCAGAAATTCAACAACTACATTTCAGCGACGAACTTACACCCACGCGGATCATTTCCATAATAACATGTAAGTACCCCTGTTTGATACTTGTTGGTTCACTTTTTATCAGTTGATAAGGTTTTATAAATAACCTGACAGTGAGTCGAAGGCTATGGTTCATTTATTATAGCAAATAAAATTTTATCAATTGCTGAAAGGAGAATAATACAATAATGCAGTACGTCTCAGCTGAAAGTAAAAATATTAATTATTTCTGCTCTAGATCTTATGTTATTCATTTTAATTCAAAAAAGGAAAAAAAAAACATGACTATATTTACTACTGGAGATATATAAATTATATCTTTGGCACCTTTTTTTAATGCAAAGCACAAAACAGTTAAGAATCTTTTCTATTTTCATTTTGAAATTAGAAGAGATTTCAAAAATGATTATAAAGGACAGTGAAGGTTATTCTATTCCGAGTAATGAAAATATGACATTATGAATATTTTGTCTTATAGTCTTTACTTTTCATTTCAGGAACATGCATTCCACATCTCCCAGTTCTGGAGTGGAAAACATGCTTTTCTACACCATCACCGAAGGAAGAGACCAAGTGCCCATTTCATACTTTAATGCTGTAAATATAGCTTTATTTTTCTTTGCATATTAAGCATTCATTGATTCCGTGTGCCTTTTAGAAACAGGTTAAATTTATTACACAAATACTACTATATGGGTTTTACATTGCATCTGGAGAGATGATAAGGTTGAATCGATTTTATGTTTGCAGGCCCTGAAAAAAACTGGCCTTCAGCCCTCAGACCCTCGGCTCAGAGAGTGCATGGAGAAGCTTCGACGGGCTGTGACAGACTCTGTTGGTGAGGTGATGATGGATAGAGACCTTTTCCACAGGTGAGATAGTAGTAGCATTTAATATTCTACAGAATTTTCATCTCAAACCTGAAAGTACAATTAGAGAGATACATTCCCAGATTGTGCTAAATAGAGTGCACCAATATAATAAACAAAATATAATCTAATTCACAAGGACAGGAAAAGTCAGTGATCGGACAGTCAAACTGCTCTACCACTTAAGCTGCAGCTGTCCAGTTGTAATTAATTGAGAAGTTTTCTTAACATTGTCTTTGAAATCTGTCAGGAGGCTTCATCAGCACAATTCAAGTACTGTTGTATTTCTAAGGCATTCGTCTTGCCAGACTTCATGTCGTACCTCCATTTGCTCTGATGAGAGTTGGGATCTCAGGCCAACTTTTAAATACAAGGTTTACACCCAGTTTTTTGCTGAGCCTCAATTTAAATTCCTATGATCTTTTAAAGCATCAAAATAGATGCAGGATCCTCTACAGCTCTTCACAATTGTATCTTTATCACAGCACTAAGAGCCTCATGGTGTTTTGTTTCCATTCATCACCAGGCTTCTGTAACCATGAGACCAAGCTATTATTAGTCTGACCTCCAAACAATAATCCAATATTCCATTTTAATACAAGGTTTATTGTATGGTTAATGCTGCATAATTACCTCTCTGCTAACTTCTCCTGTTGTATTTTTAACTACCCCAAAATTTAATAAGAAATGTACCATGAATAAATTTATGCCATGTGATCTAATATGTTACTTGCATCTCTCATTCTTTGTCCTACCTCACTGAAGTGCATTTGTTTGCCCATTTGCAAAATTATTTGCCACCCTGCCCCAGGCTGAAATTGTTTGTTTTAGTTTGTTCTGTAAAAAATATTAAATTAACCAAACAAGTGATTTTTGTAACGGTGAATGCTTGTTTTATGTTATGTATGTTATGCCTTGTTATATTTAGAAAATATAATATTGAAGTTAATTTGAATTGTAGCCATTATTGTCTGTGTTATGTTTCACTTTCAGATGTGTTGGTGGCAACATCGTTCTGCTGATACAGGCCTTCCAAAAAAAATTTATCATCCCTGAGTTTGATGTGTTTGCAGAGAAAATCAATGAAATCTACAAGACAGTACAAGAACAAAGTGATGGGAAGGTAATTTTATTTTGCTTGACTTTTTATTTAATCAAAATCTGACTTTAGTGTTGATGTTTGAAATCTCAGATTCAAAATTTAGCATGTTTATCACCACTATCTTAAAATTTGTCATCTGAGATTTTTACATTAAAAGCTGCTACATCTTTCATTACCATGCTCTGCTTTTCTGTTTTAAACCGTGGCTTCAGGTTGCTGACTACATCCCTCAGCTGGCCAAGTTCAGTCCAGAATTATGGGGTGTTTCTTTATGTACAGTTGATGGGCAGAGGTAGGATTTACATTTACTTTTGCTGACCATTTAGTACTTAGATTAGGCTTATTACTAAATATCATTTACAGTAAGGACTCATGGGGTAACCAGTACTTTAGCCAATCTATTCAGGAGAGCAAGGTACATGTTGAACATTTACATGCCCAGAATTGAGGTGTTGATCAAACATATTATCAAAGGCATTGAAAGTAGCTGTAAAGATGATGACCCAGACATTGCATAGCAAAGCACCATCAGCACACAAGTACAGAAGGGAAAAAAAGTATTTAGTCAGTCACCAATTGTGCAAGTTCTCCCACTTAAAAAGATGAGAGAGGCCTGTAATTGGCATCATAGGTAGACCTCAACTACTGTATGAGAGACAAAATGAGAAAAAAAAAATTCAGAAAATCACATTGTCTGATTTTTAAAGAATTTATTTGCAAATAAGGGCGGAAAATAAGTATTTGGTCAATAACAAAAGTTCATCTCAATACTTTGTAATGTATCCTTTGTTGGCAATGACAGAGGTCAAACGGTTTCTGTAAGTCTTCACAAATCAAATCAAAATCAAATCAAATTTTATTTGTATAGCACATTTCAGCAACAAGGCATTTCAAAGTGCTTTACATCATAAACATAAAAA
>CAEGAE010054544.1:0-12484 GCA_903067095.1 Girardinus metallicus
CAGAAACCATTTGACCTCTGTCATTGCCAACAAAGGATATATTACAAAGTACTGAGATGAACTTTTGTTATTGACCAAATACTTATTTTCCACCCTTGTTTGCAAATAAATTCTTTAAAAATCAGACAATGTGATTATTTTTCTTTCTCATTTTGTCTCTCATAGTTGATGTCTACCTATGATATCAATTACAGGCCTCTCATCTTTTTAAGTGGGAGAACTTGCACAACTGGTGACTGACTAAATACTTTTTTCTCCACTGTACATAGGCGAACATTAGACCAAACAACAGTAAAAGATGAGAACTATGTAGTATAAACAAACATTAATATCGCAAATAAACTTTTGATCTGATACTTAAAATGTGAAACTTGAACATAAAAACAATCCACTCTGAATATCCATCAAACATGCTAATCCCCAGTAGGGTTGTGAGAGGTGACAGCAGTCATCGGGTGAGAGGCAGGGTCACCCTGGACAGGTCGCCAGTTCATAGCAAGGCAACACAGAGAGAGACAGAACACACACACACACACACCTAATTAAAATTTAGAGAAATCAATCAACCTCACAGTCATGTTTCTGGACTGTAGGAGGGTCTTAGCACTGTCAATCATGCACATATACTCACTGCTCACACTCTTCTCCTTCCTCTCTGTTGTCCTACAGCTTCTCCTCACTAGCAGAAAGGCTAACCATTCTAGCAATGCTCAAGCTAGCTAGCATGGCCATCGATGACGGCAGGTTTTCCTGGAACAGAAGTACTTTCTGCCATTAATACACTGAGCAGCGAGTAAAGAAGATTGACTGACAGCGCTAAGACCTTTTTCCTAACTGGCTGTTTTTGACTGGAAGCACTGGGAGGAGCTCGAGCTTTTCACAGATTATCTGTCTTATATTATACTGTCACAACATGGTGACGATTTAACAATTATTTAAAAAACTTTTTTTAAAATAAAAGTTACATACATACATTTAAATAGTGAAGCAGACAAAATAAAGAAAGTTCTCAATTAGTTTTTTATTCTTTCATGTCCCGAAAACAACAAAAACATAAAAAGACACGTTTCACATTAGCTATACAAAACATGTTCTTCAGAAGAGCTTTGCAGAACACATCCTGTTGAAATGAAGCAGTAAAATTATTTCCTTAATCTTTTATTTGGGAAAATTTAATGATTGTTAATAATACAAAGTTAAAAAAGAATGAAAAACTTCATGATGAAATACTAAAATTTATATACACTCTTCAGTACCAATGGCAGGCATTCACTCTTATAGACTCTCTTTTTCTTCACATCTGCAGTTCATCTGCCCAGTGGCTCTGTAGGAGCAACAAACACCAGTTATTGAGCAAACACACAGCATTTAGGGGTTTCGCCGAAGCACCAATCTGACCTGTGATGTGGAGGAAACGATCTCCTCCAGGTCTCCGAGGCAGCCGTGTTTATGGCGAATGAGGCTCCCCCACAGTACAGACCCATGGCAAGAAGGACACTGTCCCTCTACAGGAAGGAGGAAGGACGGCTCGGACCTCAGGAAATATCTGGCCAGGCAGAGTACATGACTGACCATCCCACAGGACGGAAGGAAACAGCTCAACTTCTCTGACCCCTGAGGAGGAGGAGAGGATGAAGCAAACCAGCCATTCGTGGATAGATGGCTTATTGAGGATACGCTTCTTACCTTTACCATCGCCTTGCAAAGGAAACACACAGACATCACATCTTCATCTTCACCTGCAGATGGCAGTGACTGCTTCTTCTTGGCCCTCACGCTGCCAAAGGCAATGGGAATGTGCAGTGGGGGCTGCAGGCCGGGGTCAAAGTCCATCCTATACTCCTGTCTGAGCCAGCGGGCAGTCAGAGGCAGCCTGCTCCATGGCGCCACCCGCAGCATGTTGGAGACAACGCGCCAGTGGAACTGCAGGCTCGTTTCTTTTTTGGAACGTCGGGAGACATGGGAAAGTCGTCTGGAAGAGTGAGGGTGCTGCCACGCCCACTCAAACTGCCAGGGAAACACACCATAAACTAATTGCACAAATTTTTGTTTTCCACATTTTCTCCACACATGGTCAATATTACACATACAAGCTAAACTTGTATGTGTAATATACAAACTTGTTAGGGTGACTACATGTCACCCTAACATTTGTCTTTTAAGAAATTGCAGATAAAACATATCCTCCAACAATCTGACATAATTCTGTATGAATATTTGACCGCTCTTCTCATCAGAAATGTTAGAGCTCAGATGATTTGATTTCGGCTCCTTGAACAGAGCTTAATTTTTTTAAGTCCATAAATTCTAATGAGGATTATGATCCAGGCAATTCCAGAAGTGTTTTCCGATTTATCCATTTCAAACTCAGACACCAGTGTTCCTGTCAAACAGGGAAGCAAGTTTCAACTCACTGTGATCTGAAAGGAAGCAAACCAAGATAAAAAAAAACAAATACAAATTCAAACTGAACTATATAGGCTGATACAGGATCTGCTCCACTAGGGTTCTCAAAAATGTGCTAATGGACATTTAACCTGTTTGCATAATTTGATCCTGAGTGGATTAGAGATCAGTCCAACACACAATTCAATGACACAAAAGTTCATCTTCAGTTTTAACAGATTCCTTGTGCTGACTTAAGGAAATTGGGTGATTATTTTGTGTCACAGTAAAAGTTAAAGGCGTGAAGTAAACTTTTTGAACACTTTTTTTAAAAACATTTTGTAGATAGTTGGATAAAAATTGCACATGCATATATTCAAGACATTGTAATGAAAAAGATAATAAAAAAGATCAAGACATCTTACTCGGCTTTTTGAAAATGTGGTACAGTGACTCAGATTTTTGGAGGTTTGGGGAGCGTGGTAGTTTTTGATCATGTATGGGGAAATTTTATTCACGTTTCATATCCAATAATATTCCAAGAATATAATTCAATTTCTAAGTTTGGGTTAAAAACAGAAGAAAAGTCAACATTTGAATTTTTTTTGTGTTGGAAATAGAGATGCTGTAATATTACAACACTGGATCTTACAGGGTTAGAGTGGATGGATGGATACAAGAATGGGACAATTTGAAAAAAAAAATTGGCTTTTCCAAAATATGTAGGGCAAATTTTACAGAACACAGTAGAGTCACTGTGGTGACATCTGGGAACATATCCTGGAACTGATAGATAGTGGATAGATAAACAAGCTGGTTTTCTCTGGCACAGTGAAAATCCCTGCAGAGATTGTTGGGTTGTAAAAGATGCGATCGGAGCAACAGCGTGTCTCCTACTGGACATCGCCAGCTGTGATGTGATGCAGACCTGAACTCATCTTGGACACTGTCCCAATGCTGGGTTTTAATACTCACCCTCAGGGCAGCTATATCTGAAGGGAAGCCGTGGATAATGAGTACCATCTCCCTAAACAACACAGGAACAGGTGCATATTAGAGTTATGGTCCTTCTTAAATAATACCCTACTATAAACACAATTCTGCAGAAAAACAACATGTTTACCACGGCCCCCTGCCACTGGTTCTTTTGGCCCCCCCTCTGTGCCTCCCGGCGTTGTGTTGTCCAATCCGCCGCTCAGGGTTGACCGTGAAGCCGATGTAGATGCGGCCTTTAAATTTTGGGTTAGTGCAGTAAAGCATGTACACACCGAAGAAGCTCTCCACCTCCACTACCATCATGAAAACCTTAATAACTTCCGTATGAGACGGTGGCAACCGTTAACTGGAATGACCCATGGCTATCGTTGATGAACGAGTGAAATAATGTTCACAAAGTTAGGGGAAACTTTGAAAGTTAATAACATGTTATGGTAATGTTATAATGTTTTGCTTTTGTATCAGTTCTGCCACTACTAGTTCCTGTATAGCGGTCAGCCTTTAGTTTAGTGGACCGTTACGGTGCCTGATCAAATAAGTTGGAAATAACCCCCTCTATGTACAGAAGAAAAAAAATCCCATAATTTTTAAAATGTCTAAAGTATACTCTCACGTGACTGTCAACATACGTAATTATAACTATTCTTACAACAACCACTAAAAAGAATGTTGTTGGTTTTTTCTGTATGGACTCCTATTTTGAAGATCATTTGTTGTTTTGAAAATAGCGTCACAGGTTAGAAGGCCACTGATTGGCTAAAAATGATCATAGCCATTAGTCAATTGGATATTCTTTTTAGGTCATAATAACGTAACCGGTTGTCCCGTGTCCACTTGATGAAATCAGCAGACCACAGGTAGCATTTAGTTATTGTATGCTTTTGCTGTGCTATGAGAGTTACAGTAGAAGCAATGTAAATTGTTTAATACCGTAAGTCTTTGGACGTTAACTTTCTAATTCTTTGTTTGTTTGTTTCTTGAATAAAACCGTATTAAAGATTTTTAAGCTGATCCAGACCCGACAGTCAGTATTTCTGTATGTATTGTTTCAGATAGACATGGCAGTGTCAGCAGATCACATCCGGGAGAAGCTTATTAAGGAGCTCGAGGCGGTGCATGTGGTAGGTCTCTCTCTGTCATTTCTTTGATTGTTGTATCAAAGATTGTTGTATCTTCAGTCACTACCATCAAACTCAGTGGCCAACATAGCAATAGTTTAGCCAATCAGATTGAGTTGTGGCTTTAACTGGGCCACAACAATCCTTTGGTTCTAGTCTTTTTCCGGCTTGCTGTTCAGGGTTTTGGATTGAATCCCATTTCCAAAGAAACACTTGACACCTGGCTTTCCCATGCATCTAGGCACACAAATTCACTGGTACTTTGACTGTCCCACTGAGAAATGGGCTGATCCCTTCAGAACCTGATGCATCATCAGTTCTCAGTGAGTGCTTGTATGTAAACATCTCAGACTCATTCTGGCCTATGTAGGTTGTGTAGATGATGATCATAGAACAGCGTGCGGTGTTCTATGTCCATTCTGGAAGAATTAAAAGCAACATGCTAAGTGGAAACAATAAATGAGCTTTGATGTATTTAATTGTATTTAGATTTTGCCACTCTGCCTGGCAGAGTCCAATTTGAACTGTCAACAAACTCTGCTCTGTGCCAGTGTGTGCCACCTGGACAGTTTTTCCTTTGGGGACATTCAAACCTGATTACCTGTAAAACAGATCAGTTCTCCATATTCCCTCAGTCAGCAGCACTCAACAACAGCAAGCTCCTTTACGGGAACCATTATAAGCTCAGTCTATCTGTCAGATTCTAACATCGATCTTGATCAGCGTTTGTAAAATTAATATCTGGGCATTACCCCAGACTCCAACGTAGCCAGAGACTTAAAGAGGAGAGGCAAAGCAAATGAGGTGGGAGCAGAGAAAAAAGGAAAAGCTACAGCAATATTTAATTTTCCTTTAGAAAAAATAAAGTATTAATGAATCAAAGGAATTAATATACAAAGTAGTGAAAGTGGTGAGTGGGAGATGCAGAGTTGCAGCATTACTTGCGTTCTGCAAATACATCGTTGATTTTGGGTAGCAACCTAGTGACAAGAGAACCTGACAACTGATTGACTCGCTGTCTGCTTCTCTGCAGCCTCTTCCTTCATTCTCTGTTATGAACATGGCAGCTTTATTGTGTGGAATTACTTGCTAAATAAAAAGATAAAAGAATATTTTTTTTATCTCATAAACACAAAATTGTTCAGTTAGACTTTTCCACTAACTATTGTTTTTTTTCCAAAGGGAACATTTCTATGGACAGTTTGTCTAAACAGTAACAAGATTTCTGATCATAATGTCTGTTTTTCTGATGCTGGTCAGTGAAGTCAGCGTTAATATTGTGCTTTTCAGGACGTAGAGGATACCTCACCGGAAAGATGTGCAGCCAGTTTCAAAGTCCTGGTGGTGTCGGCGCAGTTTGAGGGGAAACCGTTGTTACAGAGACACAGGTGGGATTCAGCGGCGCTGCTGCTGCTGGAACATTTTATTAGTTTCTGATACCTACATGGTTACTTACACATTTCAAATCTATTTCTACATGTGCACCATGATGCTAGAATAAAGTATTTGTGTATGAACCAGCAGATTATAGTAAACATAGTCTATTTATCAGTAGAGATTTAAAGCTCATAGTTCAAATATGTCTCACCAGTGTAACATCCCAAACATCTGCAAGTATAACATTGTTAGCTTTGATCGCTCATTCAATGATCTAAGCTACTGTTCATGTTTAGTTCAAATCCTTGTTTCAGATTGTTTCGTAATTATGTTTTTAGTCATTCCAATGGGAAATAAAATATTAATAGTTAATAAAAAACCTGGAAAAGGACAAAAATTAATTTAGGAGGTTTCTGGTTTAAATACCTGGGCTCATCCATCCAGAACCACAGACGATGTACAGGGAGAAGAGGATGACATGGTTTACATGATGGTACTGAAACCTGACATGATGTAATCTGGGTTTCCTTCACAATCTGGAAAAATCAGGAAAGATCTGGAATTATGTTTTCCAAAGGTTTGGATTTATGAGGAGGGGTGAAGACATGCAGCAAAAGTCTCAACAGTTGGAATCAAACTATACATGTCTTCTCTGCTTCAGTTGAACTCCCCACAGTCCTGCACTGCTTCACCATCACTGTCACATGACACAAACAGCCCCCTAACTCCTGAAACACAAATGGCAACGAGGTGGGAAAAAGAAAAAACTTTGGTTAATGTCAGCCCAGTTTTACTTATCAGGCCGATGTTAAAAAATGACTAACATCGGCCAATACTTGATGTGGAAGCCGGTATATCGTACATCCATATCCTGCAAACCTGAAGCAGAATCCAGAGGTTATGCTCATTTCCTGGTGAAGCTGGAAGTGTGTGTGGTTTGGAGATAAAAGAAAAGACCAGAGGCCGTTCTGAAGGTTTTAGGATTCTGGACTGGATTAGAAATGAATCAATCAGAGGGTAAGATCTGTGATGTGAGATTAACATGTTATTAGTTTTCTTTCTGAAGTTCAGTGAAATGTTCTACTCCACTTGAAGCAAATTTAAAGAAGACCCTGAGGTCCACCCAGCCTCATTATTACATTACACATTATTTACAGCTGCAATCTGTTTCTGCTCGCTGTCTGCTTCTGAAGGAAAGGCTGTGATCTAAAACACTAAAATCATCAAGCTTAGCAAGCATGTGCTTTGCAGCTTTTGTTCTCCAGGTTACAGAATCCAGCAGAATAACCAGAGTATGAGGATGACTCTAGAGACGTCTGTCAGACAGAAGAAAACATTTAAAGTTTGACTAAGAGCTGCAGGTGTTTGTCAGCTCTGCTGTAAACACACACCTCTCACTTTGAGCTGTTCTTCCTGGGAACATTAAACTGGTGTGCTGTCTGTGTTTGCAGGATGGTGAACATGTGTCTTGCAGAAGAGCTGAAGGCAATCCACGCGTTTGAACAGAAGACCCTCACACCAGAACACTGGGACAAGATGAAGCAACAGTGACACATTTCCCCATGCTTCTGTTTGCTTCTTGTTTTTGGATTATGTGAAAAGGTTCAACTGGTCCAACTATTTTATTGCTCCGTCTGTCCCACTGATATAAATCTACTGCAAATGAAAATAAAACACTTTACTTCCTTTTTCTGCATTTGGGTAAATCCTTAGATTCATTTTCTAGTGAAGGAAGGACAGACCCACTCAGTTAATCTTTCATAACGGATTGATGGAATGATTGCATATCTGTCTGTGCTGCCACTGTAACAGCAGTGATACAAACCAATTCATAAACAGCAAATACCATTTAGAATAAATTGAAACATATGTTTCAAATTATAAATACATATTAAATAAAAAACTGTATCAAATTAAATGCATTATTCTCAGATCACAAATTATCAGATGTTTAGAAGGAAAGTGTGATTTAGAATATTTAAAAGTGATTTACAGCTTAAAAAAATACTGTTATCTATATCTCAGTGGCTTTAACTGCCACATGGAAGATTTGTCCGGATCCTGTGATTTGGTTCTTTCACAAAATGGTGATTAGCTGAGGTCTTCATCAGCAACCGTCTCAAGTTGGCAGAGATTGGTCCAAAACAGGGAAATGTAGTTTGAGCTGCAAATATGCAGTTGCATCTGCCTGGTTGATGTCAGAGCTCAGAGGAGACGGGTGTATTCGCGTAGTGCTAATTCACAGCAAATATAGAAATACAAATAAATTAAAAAATATCTAATCTCGTAACATCTTGAACCTTAAAGCAGATGAAGTACAGCTCCAGTTTGCATGGACTCACTAAAACCGGAAAATAAGAGATTATTCAGATCTTTGTGTCCCAGTTTAGCATAAAAACAAAGACATATATCCATCTTGAGGCTGCAGGTGCTGTGAGCCATTTTAGCATCACTTAAACAGCCAACCTGATGTCCTGTGTATTGTTGTCTCCCTTGTTCATCTCTTCCTGATCAGTCCAATAGAGAATCTTTGGGAAATGATGTAACAGAACATTCACATCTCGGATGTGCAGCCATGTTTTGTCTTCAGAAACTTGTAAAAAGCTTTTATACCTCAGTGAGTCGCATCCTAAAAGGGTCATAAATATTAATGTAAAATTACCTTGTATAAATCACATTTGTTTATTCACTGGTAGATATGGGGGTAGAGAAATATTAGAGGTAGACTCTCTGCCTGTGGAATATGAACACCACGTTTTTTTTTAAGCTATTTCTAAAGTTTTGTTGTGTTTTCTTGCACAATGACAATAAAGGAATTCTGATTCTGATTCTAAATGCAGAGAAACTCCTGAACCCAGACAGTAACTGACTCACCATCCAACCCATGGCTCAGGGCTGGATGCCTCATATGTTAACATAGGTCACTATGTTATCTTACCAAGCATCACTGGAGCGATTCTGGATGCAGAAGTATTTATCCATACTACTAAAACATACTTCCTGTTTGCTGTGATACTGCCAGCAGACAATAAGCTGAACTGGAAACAGTGAGTGCAGCTCTATGGATGATTCACTGTCAGAAAGGCAAAGTGCTTAAAGCTCTTTAACAAAGTGGGACTGGTTCATCCCATGTCCCAGCTGATGGCAGATCTTCCACTGTTAATGTGATGAATGTTGGTGATCACTGCCAGAAACTAAATAACCACATGAGGTGAATCCCCTGCTGAGACTCAGGGGGCTCAGAAAGCCAGACTGGTGGCTCAGTGAGATCAGTTGGTGGTGGCTGAGCTAATGGAACCTAACTGGTTTAGTCAATTCACTGATTTTCACTTCAGTGCTGATGTGGCTGTGTTGGATGAATGCAACCAGCAGCTCCTGCAGAGAGCCCAAGCAGTTTCATTTAATATCTGAGACAACGGCAAGGCTGCTTTATTGATTTATTGCCCTCTGACACATAACACAACAGGAGTTCATGTCTCTGCCTGTGGATTATGGTGCCTCATTTTACACTTGAAAACTCTTGATAAAAGAAAAATCTTGATATTACCTGTGATGTTGGACCAGAGTAGAGTAGATTAGCCTGCAGATAAACATTTTACCAATGTTGGATATAGTGCTTTTTTTTTCTTCTTACAGTGTCACTCATGCCATCAATTTGTTGCATAGTTCCAACCAGGAAAGACGTCAGTTGGAGATGCGGTTGTAGTTACAGGGTCAGAGTTAGTAATCATTAACTTTAACAGGTTCCAACTGCTGCGTCCATCATCCGACCTGATCGGACCCCAAAACCAGTCTTGTTGTTTTGGGCCTCACTCTGTCACTGATACGGCCAGTGACTATTTGAGCAACTATATTAGCTATAAACTGCTTAATTAAATCTCCAGAGGCTTTCTGCTGTGTTTGCAGAGACATTATATGTCTTCATGGTTTTAGATAACATAGATATCAGATGCAGAGCATGTGTGATCATTACTGTCTTACCACAAATTACAGGTTTAATCTGGATTCAGACTACATTATTTGAACACGTTAATCTGCTTTGATTTAAGCTGTTCCTGTATGTTTGGGGTCGAAGGTGACCCTTCACCCCTCCCCTAAAATTATTTTGATTAATTCAAAGATGTCAAAACAATGTAAAAGAAAGAACAGTTACAAAAAACTTAATGTAACTATTTTTGATTACATGCTATTTAGTTAAATTAATTAATACCTTTCTCAATAATCAATAGAACCGTCTGTTTGAATGTTTCCACTGGTATTTTGGTTATTTACCTGGATTTACGTTGAGGCTCGGAGGCATCTTTACCTTTTAGATTCCTCTCACTCATTCCAAAAACATTACTATTATTTCCAGTCAGAAGACGCATTGTGGACAAATTAAAAGAAACCTTTAAACCTAAATCTATCAGAGGTATGAATAACTTTGGGCCTTACTGCTCTACAGTTACATGTAGTGATGTATCATCATGAGGTAAAACTAGCGATGGTTTAGATAACATTAGCTCCTCTCTGTGGTTCCCTCCTTTTGCTGCTGTGACCCAGAGCCCCCCAACCCTCTCCTCAGGTATAAATGACATGGATGATGCGATTGTTCAGCTCTGTTCTGCTCTGAGTGGCAGCCATGCTGACCACCAGACACTCGGCTCTTCCATTAGCAGCTCTTGGCAGGGTGAGTGGTGGAAGTAATCCTCCCTCAGCCTGTTTCAGTTCTCCTGCTCTGTGATGGAGAAAATCACATCACAAGTCAGCTGGTACTTTAAAATAAGACAGTCTGATCTCTCCATACGGCTGCGTAAACACTGAATAAGCACAATAAAGGATTCATTATCATAAATGACTGCATTCAAACATTGTCCTTTCCCTTGATTTGTGCTCCACCCTCATGCAGAACTCTTCCATCTGCATGATGGAAGATGGGTGGATGTACAAAAGTCTTTAAGTTTAGGAACGAATGTTTACACTGAAAAACAAACAAAAAATGATGTACATTTATTCAGAGGGGAAAATATAATATCAAGTTAGAACTGTTACTAAAACTCACATTTAGCGGCAACCCTGTTTTGCAAAGCCACACAACCCAGAAGTATTCACACATCACTTATTCCTCTTACTTTAATTTATACTACACTGTTTCTGTTTTAAAGCAGTTATGATTCCCAAAAGTTTTATTTCTATTTTCTAAATGCCAAAAATAATGAGAGAGATCGATAATATTTACCTTAATGTATTTTAATGCCGCTTATACTGAGCCAGGTTCTGGTTCTGGTTCTGCTGGAGGTTTCTTCCTGTTAAAGAGGAGTTTTTCCTCTCCACTGTCACTACATGCATGCTCTGTATGAGGGATCGCTGTAAAGTCAATGAGACAACACAAGTGATTGTCTCTATGTTGTCATCCAGGATGACTGAACGCTGCAGGTCAATGACTTGATGCTCTGCTGGGTTTCCTTATAGAAACATTTGAATCTGCTTTGAATAATTAATTAAGTGTACTGCTTATTAATATAAGCACACATACATCAATTGGAATGTATGTGTGATTGAATTGAAGTGATTTTTTTGTAAAGGACCTTGGCATTTGTTGAATGGTATAATGAATTTTGCAGAACTGAATCTAATTATATCTAAGTATTACAGTATGGAGATGTCCAGCAGCATACTGTTGAGAAGAAGGCTTCTGTGTTCAGAGGTGGATAGTAACTAGTTAGATTTACTCTAGTAACTTTTTGGAAAAAAGAAATATTCTTTTAGGAGTAGTTTTACTGCACACTTTTTTATTTGAGTAATACTGCTATGAAGTACCACTACTCTAACTTGGGTCATTTCTTGGACAGCTACTTCTTACTTTTACTTCAGTAAAAACACGTTGAAGTAGTGCCTTTTTTTTACCTGAGTATAATTTTTGGTGACTCTGTTAGAGATTGATGTGTGTTTGTGTAAATTGACCCCAGAAAAATACAAAAGACCTTGTGAAGATCTGGATGAAGACGGTAAAAGAGACTTAAGTTTGTCATAATCCACAGTGAAACTAGATCTGTACCAACATGACAGTACACACAAGAGATGGCATCAAGAGGAAAGAACATCACATGGAAACAGTGAAGCAACATCTCAAGCCAGAAACGATTAAAAACAATTAGCCACTCCAACACGAAGCACTGATTTTTATTCCCTTGTGAAGGAAGCCCTAAATATTTTACCCGTCATACAGTTTAAAAGTCCACTGTCCAACATATTGTGAAAATTCAGACAAACTCTGACTTTGATCCTTTAGTTAATAAAAATAATTTTCATAATCGTAGCTATTCAGTCAAAGTAATGATAAAAGGTGATATGTTATTCAGGTGATAGAAGGCCAACTTTGTAACTGTCTTTATGTGGTTCTGAAGGTTCAGGTCAGAGTCCATCACTACTCCCAGGTTTCGGGCCTGATCACTAGGTTTTAGTTGTAATGACTGAAGTTGTGCATTGACTCTAGATCGCTCCTCTTTAGGTCCAAAAATAATAACTTCAGTTTTGTTTTTGTTAAGCTGGAGAAAGTTTTGGCTCATCCACACATTGATCTGTTCTAAGCATTTATTCAGTGACTTGATGGG
The DNA here is from genome assembly GCA_903067095.1 of Girardinus metallicus. Lineage (NCBI taxonomy): Eukaryota > Metazoa > Chordata > Actinopteri > Cyprinodontiformes > Poeciliidae > Girardinus > Girardinus metallicus. Next base: position 12,470 of record CAEGAE010054544.1, read on the forward strand.
TTCAGAGTCACCTGG
>CAEGAE010054562.1:0-31115 GCA_903067095.1 Girardinus metallicus
TGGATGGATGGATGGATGGATGGATGGATGGATGGATGGATGGATGGATGGATGGATGGATGGATGGATGGATGGATATACAACCTGACTTTGCAGAAAAAAATATTTTTTTTTATTATCTGCTAACTTTTTTGTCTCTTGGAAGTGGGGATTTTTGAGTTCAAAATTGGGAAAAAAAAAAAAATTCACACAGTTAAAACTAAAATTTGGGATTTTTCTAACCAGCCCTGACCTTAAAATCCAAGGTCAGGGCTGGATTTTGCATGTAAATAGTTATAGCTACTGTGGAAAGGATTTGCAGGAACTGGAAATTCATCTAATCTTTCACTGTGGCCACAGGACATGTAGCTACATGTGAGCTAACTCCCAGAAGCTAGCTTAGCAGTTAGCCAGGTTACAGAGAAAATTCACTGGAAGAATTGCATTTTCTCTGTAAATGACACATGAATTCTGTAAGCTGAAGCTAAAATAAGTAGACACATTAAAGCAGTTTGACTAGAAATGTGCTAAAGAAGTTTAATCGTAAGCAACAATAAAAATTTAAGCTGATATATCAGATAAAATACAAATCTGAGCAAGCTGAAGAAGAGAAATTCAAGAACCGACAATTTAAACTGTAAACGTTCACTGAAAACTTTGCCCTAATTCCCAACTTCTAGGCTTCTCGTCTGTCTGCTTGACCTAAAAACCTGTTTGACCTCTGTGGACATCCGCCTGTCCAGAACAGAACATTTTTGTGACTTCACTGACTTTTCTTCTACTCCTCTATCTAGTGGAGATACATACTGATTTCTAGTGAAATCAGTATGTATCTGAATAGAGCTCTGTAGCTCAGCTCGGCTATAAATAGTATTAATAAAGACGCTGTGTTGTCTGCAAGCGACTCATGTTCTCAGACGCAGAGAGTCATATCAAGGGCTTTTACAATGCCCAAAAAAAATCATGAAATCTGAATCGTTATTTTATAAAAACGGTAAAAAAAGATGTTAAAAAACTGCCGCGCTTGATAATAAGCCAGTGTCTTGTGACCTTTTGTCAAATTTAAATGGTGTTTCTTGCTGAAAGGAATGATCAGGTAGTTAACCTTCAAAGAGCACAGTGATCTTAAAGCTTCCCCATCCATTTCTATGAAAAAAATAAGTTTTAGCAAAAGTTAGCTGTTTGAAAAAATATTTTAAAAATGCTAATACACTTGACAGTGGGTTAGAGATTACATATGATGAAAGAGGTATAATTTAAAAATCTGAATGTCTGAAATGGCGAAAAGAATGCATGAGGAAAGGTTAACCCAAAAGATCTCGGTTTAGTTGGGTTTAATGTCATCCAAAGTCCGAAGCTCTGAATTCAAAGGTAAACTGAACAAAACATAAGGAGCCACCAGCATTTGACGATTCACTGTTGTCTACTTTTGCTATTCTTTCTCACCAGCGGTCCTTGCACCACCGTTTGAGAATCACAGACTTGGATTAATACATTAATTTGATTGAGAACGGATTAACCGGAAGATGATGTAGACATACTAAGTGTTCCTTGTTTCTACTGCCAACATCCTCACAAAAACCAAAGAAAAGAAATCATCTCCACTTGCTTTTCTGTCTGCACCGATGCACTCCAGACACATTTTGTGTATGAAACTCACCCAACTTAATATTTTTTCATACTTGTCAGAGATTACTTTTCCCAACAGACGTCGGCGTGCTAAGATGGCGTTAGTCACAGTTTTATGTTCGGTGGCATCAATTGAAGTTCTCCTGTGCAGAAACTGTCTCAGTCCCTGGCCTTATTAAGCTCTTTAAAAGTTTCATCAGTAATTAACTCATGGATTAAAGTGACATTCTCTCAATTGTCGCAAGTGAGCTTCCTAATTGGAGGAGAGCTCCAAAAGAAACGTGTTGTAAAGTGGCAGTGTATCGCACAGCTAAATGCTAACTGCAGGCCTGGCTTGGTTTGTTGCCGGCTCATGTCGCTCTGACTCAATAATTAACAAATCAAAGTCTGAAGAGTTTAAAAAAAACATGGTTGTAGCTTTGCATTTAAGTAGTTTAATGTTCTAAATTAAGTTCCTTTAGAGTTGGAGTCTGAGGATTCCCATTTATATCAGCAGTTAGAGGTGGATCTCAGTTCATTTTATCAGTAATGATGAGATATGGATTAAAAAAGTGTAACTCGCATTTTATGCAGATGCATTCAGCGTGATGTATTCCAAGCTTTTATTCCTGCTAAGTTTGATTATTGCTTTGGGAAACCCAAAATTAGGTAATCAACACTTAGACCAATCAGAAATTATGGTCTTGACACAAAATGTCAGGACCATTGCTAAATGTATCCTAACATATTAATGGAAAGTTCAGTCAAAGGAAAAAGTGTGGTTGAAAAAAAGGTGCACAAGTGACAGGCGGCACCTAAAGCAAAGTCCATTTGTGAGTTTGTCGGAGATTCACAAGGTGTGAACTGCAGCAGCAGTCAGTTGTTCAAGAGCAACCATATGCTGACATGTCCAGGTTATAGGCTACAACTGCCGCATTCATTTTGCCAAAATACCCAGTAAAGGTCTGAGGAGCCGCATCATTCGGTTTCATCTAGTCCAAAGTTTCCACAGAGATCTACCAGGACATTTCAGATCTGCTGACAAGCATTAGGGAGATCGTGATTTCATATTCTAGCAGGGTTGGTAACCTGCCCGTACTCCCAAAGATACCAGAAGATGACTCAATAACCGCGACAGTACTGCACTTGGTAGCCTGGTGATGTCCTGGTGGTATCTTGCCTACTCACCAGCCTGCCGACAAGGCAAGATACCCTACAGGTACCAGGTACGTTAAAAGGAAGATGAGAGACAGATGCACAAACAATGCGGACGAGCTGAAGGCTGTTATTATACTGTAGAAAGTACTTTGACTGTTTAGTACATTGCCATCCTTTTCAGTAGGCTGATGTTTTTCACCCTGGTGCGGTCCAAAGAACCGGACTGAGACCCACCCTTTAAGGCGGTCCCGGTCCGCTTCCAAACAGACTCTGGTGTGAATACAAACCGGCCCCAATGCAAACCAGCTACAGGAAATATTAATTTTTTTGGACTTTGCAGAACATTATAGCAAAAATAAGTCCTTCGGTGTTGCTAACGCCACCGCTACACGTACTGATTGTACTGGAGTCGCAGCCGATCCGCCCGTTTTCTGCTTAGCGATGCTGCTGGCAGCACATTGTGGGTCAGGAGGCACAGAGCATCTCGTCTCGTTCAGCTTGCAGCAGCTTTTGCCGACGCCGTTCCAAAATTAGAAATGTCCCACTGCGAAACCCGCGTTAAATGAGCTGCTATTGACAATCAGAACGCTATTGCAGTTGTAGCAACAGCTCAAATACAGCAAGCAGGACTTCCATGTTTGTTTTTTTTCCAGGTCTGTGATATTTCCCCCTCCTGTCACTTCTGTCAAATGGGAGCAATGATAAGTCTCAAATTATAGTTCGCTTGCGAAAAAGTGAAACGTGAAAGCAAACCACACCAAACGAAAATACTTTTTTTTAAAAAAAAAAGAACCAAAACTATCTTATGTATTATTTTTATCTTTCCAAGAAAATGATTTTTAGTTTTTCCTGAGCTTTGGCCCAAAATCACCCAAATAAATAGCAACTTTTTTCAACAGTATTACTAAGTAAATAAACTTGTCAATGACTTTGTAATTTCTTGAAATCTACATGCATGAACGCAGGCATAAAGCTCAGAGCACTGCATCCTATCCAGCCTGTGAGTAGGTCTCTGGCAGCACCTAGTGGCTGCAGGTGAGAACTCCCATGAATAAACATGGATCCCCCTCCACTGCCTCCTCTCGTCTTCCTCCTCTTCCTCCCCTCGGTCACTCGCTCTCATCCAGCGGGGCTCCGTCTTCGCGGCCGCCGCCGCCGCTGTGAGCCATCAGTGCTCCCTACCGCTCGCAGCGGAACTGCAATCAGCCGTCACGCACACACGTGCAGCAAAACGCGGCACATGAATGCATGACTTTTCCTCCTCTCTCCCGCAGATGTGTCACTCCCTGCCTGCCTTCACACTTTACACGGGCAGCACAGGTAGCGCAGATGCATCATCGGAACAATGTGGCACGCGCCACTGCTGCTCATAAATATTTACGGTTTGGGGGAGGGGGAGAGGGAGAAAAAAATGTTTAAATTATTTCACTCTTTCCCTTTTTGTATTTGTCTCCTATACAATGTATTTGCAGTGACAGCTTCTCCGCTTGTGTTTTTTTTTTTTTTTTTTTTTTTTGTCCGGTGTTGTTTTTAAGCTTGTTGAATTAATCATCTGGCAGGTAAATCTGACAGCAGAGCATCATAGATCCATCAATCCCAGAGCATCTCATTGGTCAGTCTGCTGAATGTAAAGTGAGCAGCTGTGCTGTGTTCCTCTCTCTCTTTCCGTGCGCGTGTGCGTGGGTGTGTGCGTGTGAGCGACAGCGTCAGCAATTGAGACACGAGTACACCCGGCCGGCACACTGTCCGCCGCTTGACGAGAAAACGACTCGAGACACCCTATCCCCCGTTTGCGTGTCAGAACAAGGTCTCTTCCTGCTCGCGTTCTAATTAATCACATCGCCGAATTGATTGTTTTGGAGTGTGAGCTCGCGGAAAATGTGTATGGAGTGACTTATACGGCTGGACAAAAGAGGTGAAATATTAGGCGCTAAGTGGCGCTGGTAATAGAATTCCTCATGAAAGGTCTATTGATCAGGGTGGCCGGGCCTCCGGAGAATTCACGTACCGCGCCGTTTTAATTACACGCCAGCCGGGAGACGAGGTCAAGCCGGGAGCGTCTGAGCTAGCACAAACCTCCTCCGTAGGTCCAGAGCGGCTTAAGCTTCAAGGAGATAAGTTAATCAGGTATTGATCTGGTAAATTAAGTGACAAATGAATGAGAAAATTACACAAAAATTACTTTTTTTTTTTTTATTATCAGATAAATTAGTCTGCTGTCATAGGGTCACTGTTACATTATGAAAACCAATCCTACTGCATGATCATGTTTTGATTTAAAGAACAGCCTTCCCACATGCATGATACTGCCACCACCACGTATCACAGTGGAAATGATGTGTTCATATTGGTGTTTTTCAAAGTTTGGGCCAGGGCCACTAGGGGGCGCTGGAGTGGATTTAAAAGAATTTGAAAATGAGGGCTGGGGGGTAACAAAATAAAAGAAAATTGAATCTAATAATTGTTTTATTCTTTTTTTATCATAATCTGTTTATTATTGTGATAAATATGTTAAAATAACTAATTGAAAGGTTCATTGCTCATCTTTCTGATTGGCTGATTGTCAAATTTATCAGGTGGGTAAAAACCCTAAGAGCTAAAACCCAAAAACATCAGGCAGCATTTATGCTAAACAAATGAAATTATTACTGAATAGTGAATGAAATCCAGAGGGGAAAAAATACATTCGAAAGGTTGCATTTTTTATTTTACATATTTTGTATTGTTGTCTGTGTCTTTACTAAATGGGGTCCCTGAACAGAAGCTAATGCTTTTCGGAGCGCCGTGGGTAAAAAACGGAAACGTTTGGAAACCCCTCTTTTAGAAGAGACATTATTTTGCGCGTCACCCAGAAAGTTCAGTTTAGGGCTCAGAGTTCCTTCCTCTCCTAAAAGCTCAAGAGGTGTAAATTCCTGTGGAAGGCACCATTTACATGAACCGATTTACTGCCAACAAATTGTTTATGATAGTTTCCTCCTGATAAACATAGGAATCTCCAAATGATTTAAATGAGCAACGTCCTACTGCCCCACTGAACCTCATGCAGATGGGATAAGGATCTTATTTGAACTGAACACACATATCTATATGGGTCTGCAAGCATCACTTTGACAATTTGCACAAGGACAGGTCAGGGTTCACCATCTTGCCTATAAACAAACGGAGAATCTGATTGGAGGATAATCTCATCCCTTCCTGGAAGAGAGTCGTCCTGGTTTGTTACAACAGGAGATCAGATCCTCGGATAAAGAGCTGTTGGTCAGATGAGACTGATTATGTAAATAGATGTTTTTGGGGGGTTTTCCCTTGTGTGTAGACTCAGTAAATGCCAAGCAAACAGCTGGATCGTCCCGCCTCCTACAGCAGTCACCGGGGCCTCACTGCTTCGTTTGACCTTTTGCTCCGTTGCCCTCTCTTTACCATCCACTTCCTCCCACCCCACCCACTTGGTCGCCCTCTCTCGCCTCTCCTCCCCGCTCTGTGTTGTGACTCCGCTGTCAGGTTCGCGTTTGGCTGAGCAGCGTGCGGCCCAGTCGGCGTGTCACAGCGGCTCGGGGATTACCCCGCATCCCTCCAGGAGGTTTCTGGGCTTTTTCCTTCAGGTTCACCGGAGTCTGTGATCAGCGGCGTGTCACCCAGCACCTGCTCTCCCTGACCTCGGCGCAGGCAGGGGATCATCCACACATGCACGCACACCCCCACACACACATTGCCGTAACACTGCTCTGGGATCAGCGGGTGAATGTCCTATCATTGACCCATGGAGAGATTCCTTCTGAGGAGCTCTTCCTCTGTTTACCTTTTAAACTCCAGATGTCAGATCGGGTCAAACCTTGTTAAGCAGGGCGTCTGCGCATCCTTGAAAAGTCTGAAATTCTTGTATCTAAAATAAGGCCTTAAAATGTCTTTAAAATGTAAGTTGGCCTTAAATTTGTTCATCAAAGTCTTAAGTTTTGTTGTTTCAAGACTATTTGATCTTGTGTATTTACTTTTCTGTCAGGCAAAAATATTAAGTTGCACACAGACATCTTCACTGCGTCATGTGACTCGAGGTGGTTAAGGCTACTGGTAGCCAGTTGCTATTATACCCCTGCTAGCTAGATAGCTTTTTGCATCTGTCATGGGTAAGAACAAATTTATCCCCAGTTGGCTGGACGGCTTTCATTTTCGTCAACCCATATGAGGCTAGATGCATTATTTGCCAAAAAAAAAGAATAAATACTCTTAAGCTAGGCACTATGGGGTTTAAGGCTGTAGAGAAGCACAAAAGCGCCACAAGCAGACTTTAGAAAGTTCACAATTTATGCTACTGTACTATAGCAGGATCTCCCAACCATCCTCCATATTTATATATTTTATTCAGTTTTAATTTTCACTCATGGTGGCATTAAATAGGTCTTAAAAAGTCTTGAATTTGACTTTTTGAAACCTTCAGATTCTCTATTAAGTAATTTCCCATGCTCCCTCTTTTATTCGTGTTTTGCTTTTTTCTCTCTCCGTCAGGCACCAACGTTCACGAAGCTAAGAGGATCCTGACCGAGAGCGGCCTGCCCATCACAGCAGCCGACAACCTGGATGACGCCGCCAAGAAAGCGGTGGCCGCCATCAGGAAATGAATGCCAACATCTCCACACTTTCCTCCTCCGCGGCTTCCATCATCACCTGCAGCCTTTTCTAGCCACAAACCTCCATTTTCTCTCAACATCACTTTTTTTTTTTTCTAAATGTAACAAATTGGCTGCTTTTAATTACTTTAACCATTATTTTATGTTGATTGGAGAAAATTCCCACCCCTTTTTTTTTTAAGGGACATCTTAGGAGTTTCCAGAACCTCTGACAGAAAATGGATTGAAGTTTTTCACTTTCATTCCATTACATTCCGTTTTCTAGTGGAAAGAGACATATCTCTCTGGATATTATGGTGTTTTTGTTAACTTTTGTAGGGAAAGGAAGACATTTTTGTACTTTTTAAGCACAAGAAAACTGTGAACTCTTCCAATGTGTAACGTAAGCTAAAGGCGGCAAAACGTTTGGTGCAAACTGTTCACTTCAAGGCTCAGGTTAGCTACAGCGCCTTACATGTGTCTCGGTTGAGTTCCTACGTCATGTCTTATGTTCAAAGTGCTAATTCCATATATTTGTGCCTGAGGATTGAAGGTTGAAAGGTTTGGATGCTGACGTTACAACTCGATCATCTCTAATCTTTTTTATTTTTTTGTGAAATGTTGAAACTAGAATGGGGGAAATATATCATTTTATAAAATCATGAATGTATATTAACATCTAAAGCAAAGGTTGAAAATTGTGTACATAATCTTAAGAGATTAAAAACAGATTATTTCAAAGAAGTGACTTGTGTGTTTTTGGAGGATGACCCCTCTGTGTAAAACAGCCATCAGACAGAAAAGTTGGGAAGGAAACATATTATTACTACTGACTCTACTATTTTTTTTTTTTTTTTTGCCTGTTTATTAAAAAAAAAAAAAAAAACGTGTTTGCAGAATCTGGTCGAAGTGTCTGTTTGAGAAAAGAGCTCCAGCGTTTTGTTCAGTTTTGTCCTTGAGTTCAGACTCTGTTGACTCCAGGAAAGACAGAACATCCTTCATCGTTTGTCTTCATCATTTGTGGAGCTTTAAGGCAGTGTTTCCTGACCCGGGTCCTCGAGGCACACTGCCCTGCATGTTTTAGATATTTCTCTGCCTTAATACTCCCGATTCATCTGATTGCAGTTCAGCAAACACTTGTCAATTGAAATCACCTGTGTTAAAGCAAGATGACACCTAAAACATGCAGGGCAGTGAGCCTCGAGGACCAGGGCTGGGAAACACTGCTTTAGGGTGCAGATGTTTACTGGCATCCCTGATAAAAAAGAAAAAGAAAATTTCGCAAAAAACCTTAACAAATACATTTTGTATTTATTATTACAGCAGAATAATCTCACTGTGATCAATCCATCCTTGAATTTGAGGAGAGGGGATCCCAGGTTATGAAATTGGTCAACTTAGCCACTGTAAAATAAATACAATCTGAGATTTGCTAACGTTACTTTAACTCGATGTGATGTGACTCTTTAGCAGGCTTGGCAAGAAGATGAACTATGGATATCAGACTTTTAAAGCTACATTCAGGGTTTGTTTTTGGCTTTTTTTCTATCTTTATTAATGCCCCAGAGGTAAACGAGCGTCGTGGTGTGAAGCTAAAGTGTAGTTTTGGAAGTTTTATTCGAGCTGAGAGTAAAGCGGTGCATCGCAGCACAGTGAATACATGAATCTGTGCATGAAGAGAGAATCAGTACCAGTTTATACGCACTGATTTCATGGGGAGGAAAAAAATAACTCAGAAGTTGCAACCTGAGTGCAACAAAATAGGTTGCTTGTTTGGTATTCCCACTTCATCACATCAGACGAGCAGAAGGCTTCGTAGATGAAATATTTAGAAAATTACCAGATTTCAGAATGAAGCACGCCAATAAAAGTACATCTTTAAAGCTGCAGTGTGTGACTTTTGTAAACAATTTGTTCTTTAGGTGTTTGTTAAAACTGTCACTGTATAACAACAGAATAGAATGAGACAAATAATCGTTTACCTGCTCTGGCTTCTTCCTGCGGTCCTACAGCCAACTGCAGAAATACAGTTATACAGAAATACAATACAGGAACTCTTTCACATAGCAGGTGATTTGAAACGGAAACCCGGAGTGCTCAGTAAGTAAGCTTAAAATCGTTCTTACAGCAGAACATTGATGCCCAAATCACCACCAAAATCAATATTCTTCCATGTCGGCCTCATAAATATTGTTCTATTGCAAAAACTGGTGCTAATTATGAAGCACAAGTTTTCATTTAAAGGATATTCTCAGATTATTCCACGGAAACAAAAAATGGTTGTGTTTCAAGGCCTTTTAACACATATTTTAGCAATTAATGTGACCACCACCATAATTTTGTATTCTTTGCATAAAGTTTCTGCTTAAATGTCTTATAATTTCTATGAAAACTTTTTTCTTCCTGTAAATTTATTGTTGATTTTATCCGTTATGGTTGTGGAAGATAGACAAAACTTTGGCAATTTACCACTAAAAACATTTCAAAATGCAACGTCCTACCAGCTGACGACCACATAAGCTTTCTTTCAATAAATTTGGCATCATTTGTTTTAAAAAGTTCTGCGTTTCTTTCTCCTCTTGGCCTGTTTGTGAAATGCTTCAGGAACAGATTTCTGCAGCGCTCGCTCCAGATTTTCAGGCATTTTTCACACAGGCGTCCAATTACGTGTCCAGAAGGTCAGCGAGTGAGACGATGTGCCAGCAAGGCAACAAATGTTTTGAAAGATTTCTCAGAGAATGAATGAGTCCTCCGGCGTCATGCTCTTCGCTGGTCCGCGTGTCGCTTTCTAATGGGAGGAACGGGACTGGGTGATAACAAAATGCGGTTTCTGGCTGATGTGTGGGCCTGACGTTCGTTAGTTTAGAGCTTTTACACAGCTATTTGCTATAAAATTTACTCTAAAATGACACTTAAATTTTATTTTCCAACCTTCTGACATTAAATCAAAAACTTACTGATCAAGGTCAGCTAGGATTGCCAACATGTTATCCATTTGCAAAATGACTAATGCTTGTCCAGGTTTTCCCACCTGAGCTGTGGGAATCTGCATCTCCTCCAAAGCTAACATGGTCTCTGTTTTGCTGCTTCTCTGATTTGGTTCAGATTTTTGTTTATCTGTGTCATTTTCCAAACACTTCGGAACTGAGAGCCACTCTGTGATGTTTCTTACACATAAGATCAGTAAAAAAATAAATAAATAAACTCGTCCAATTCTCTGTATTTACCTCCAAAAGTCTGTGTCTGGGTTTTCTTGTCCAGCTGTCTTATTGAGGGAATCAAAGCACCAACAACGATACAATTTTGTTCTCTCTTTCAAAGTTAGCCATGAAAAAAATTATGAAGGCAGCATAAAACCAAACAAAAGTGACATAAACGAACAAGAACACGGTTCCACGGAAAGTCCTCCCTTTTCACCAAGGATCAAATCAAAGCTGCTTCAAGCTTATTGAATCATTTTTAGTTCGTTTACAAATGAGAACAGGATTTTTTCCAGATGCGAGACCACTTCCCAATTCCTTTACCCACAATTCAACAGATGGAACTTCTGTTTTTTTTTTGTTTTCCAAAATATCAGAACAAGCTTTTCCGTTACGATAAAAAAAAAAAACCTGCTTAAGACAACAGTCGTCGTTGACATTTATTACTCTCTCTCTGTGTTTTCTCTCTCACTCCCGCCCTCCTTCCAGTTTGGAGTTCACAAACACACTTTAATCTCCCCAGATCTCCGGCCTTCATTCCCTCTAATGAAGCTTGAGTGCGGTGGCGTCCCCAGAGAGGACTGCAGGGAGGCGACTGTCCTTTATGGGGCGGTTGTGTGAGACAGAGAGTTGACTGAGACCTCTTCCTGTCAGACACACTGACTGTGTGATGGATTATCTGTCAGGCAATCTGAGAGGACGCCCAGGCTCGCAGGATCGACTGCCACCTCCACGAAAGACACACACACACACGTTTGCATGGCTATCTTTGTGGGGACTTTCCATTGACTTCCATTCATTTCTACAGCCTAAACCTTACCCTTACCCTTATCCTAACCCTAACCAAAACTCAATTCTCACCTTAGTCCTAAATCTGACCCCTGACCCAAAAACAGCGTTTCCCCTTGTGGGGACCAGGCTTCGGTCTCCAGAGCAATTGGTCCCCTCAGCGTAGTATATGTCAGGAAAATCGTCCCCACAAGGTATTACAAACAAAAGCACACACACACAGACCGAGCCTCCACTGCGTTCACCAGAGAGGAGCGCTGGGAGAGAAGTCCGTCTCCGTTTCAAACTGGAACTCTCAAACTGCAGCGACTTGGGTTGTTTCACTCAGCAAAGTCAAGGAGACTCCAAAAAAGAGGCCCTCTGGTGACTCTTTCGCGCACTTACTCCACATCCGAGTTTTCCCCTCACGGTCAGAGACTATGTGCGTTAACGGGATAATGACTCGGAGCTTATTTTTAATCGCAAGGTATTCGTTTGTTTATTTTATTTTATTTTTTTAGTATTTCTATCACAGGGAATCATCTGGAGAGCAAAGAAATCTGTGTATCTCCGCGCCGCCAGCCAAGCCAGCCAAGCCAGCCAAGCCGTAAAAATGGGGCTGAAGGGTTCAATAATTGCTTTATTTCATGCTCCTCCCTGCGTGTGTCAGAAATATCCCCGCTGATGGATTGAACGGAGGGATTTAAGGGTTGTTAAAGAGCGGGCTTCTTGGGGGTGGGGTGGGAAGGGGCTGATATTGTTTAATTCAGTGTCGAGCTGGAGGTCAGAACGAAACGTGCACACTGATTTACTGAGCAAAATTAGTGCCGCTTCTTCATATAAATATAGATGAGGAGAGGGAAAGAGAAGCTTTGGAGGTCAGGCTAAAGACTTCCAGCGTGTAGCCCCCTGCTTTTAACTCGGGAGGTGAGGGGACAGGGCCGGTGTCTTAAATGACCCATTTGCATGGGCTGCTCCTTTAATTAAAGTTGAATTATTATGCTGCGGGAGTTTTCTTTTTCTTTTTTGGTAGCTCGCTTTATTTGTCCCTGTAATTGTGCTATCTCAAAACACTAGTAGTTGTGGGTTGTTGTTTTTTTTTTTTTATGTGCGTCTGAATTGATGTTAGAGCGGTAATTGCCACTTTTGCGAAGCTGCTTTCGGCGTTTAGGCTCGTTGGGGGAAGCTGTGCCAGCGAGAAACACACTTCCACATGACGGGGTCAAGGCCGTCTGCGAGGAAGTATTGGATGTTTATTGAGTCATTTGGAAGCAACAACTATGAACATATTAGTTCATAAAAAAAAAGCAATAGTGGGGTGGATTGCCTCGGGCTATTCTGCTACATCTTTCAGGGACAAGGCTCCATATTTACAATTTTCCGCCTGTGTGTCTGTTGACCAGGCAGAGGACTGATAAGGAGCTTGACCCAGCGTGCACTGCGTTCAGGTGGTCGACTCTGTGCTATATTAAGAGTCAGAAAGAAATGTGTTGGTTGGATTTAAAACTACAGACATATTCCCCTTGCAAAAGCATTCACGGCTTAAAGTTGTTCACATTTTGTCACACTATTGCCTCAAACTTGAGCGTAATTCGTTGGGAAAACAAATTTGAAAATCATGTAACGTATTAGTGTTTCCTACGAAATAAAGTCTAGTCGCTAATAAAGATAATCCGGTAGACTTGGTTCGATTGAGGACCAAAATTGCAACAATTGTTACATTTTCAGCTGGCGCTGTTCGCTTTCACAATGCACTGTCAAATTATCCAAACTCTTTGAAAAACCTGTTCCCCTCCACGCCTGTGGTGGCGCTGTACCGAGAACCACTGTAGGAAATGACACCAACACCTCAGAAGACCAGTGCAATTTCCTTCTTCACAAAATGTAAACAAAAACATAGCGGCGTCAGATTTTAGCGGTTTTAGGATTTCTCATTTGTTTTTGGCAAAACACCACAAGCCGTTATTAGACTCGCCGTTTGTTTTGGTTGGATTTAACCGGAATGACCTGCGCCGTAGCTTACTTCCTGCTTTTGGAGCGGTAGACATGCAACCCAACATTCTAGCTTTTAAAGAGGCCTGGCTAAATACTGGGAAACAGCGGAAGAAAACTTCTTGCCTTCCAAGGTAAACCCTTACGTGTTAGCTTGACAACTACGGACCACTCTGTGTTAGTCCAGCAAATAAAATCTTAATTATACACTCTAAAGTTTGTGGTTGTGTATCGCATCAAAATGTGGAAAAGGTTCAGGTACTACAAGTAGTAAATACAAACTTCCTTGGGTTTCGTTTCACTCTATCGCCGACGTCTTTTTCTTTCCCAGTTTAACATTTGAGTGAAGATTTGGTCTAATCTTCGCTGCTGTTATCATCTCACCTTCAGAGCCTTTTATCGGTGTTGTTTTACGGAGATAAAGCAACAAAAAGGAGACAATGAGTAAAAACCCCGACAACGAATGAGGAGCTGACAGGTTGACACCGTTCAGCCTGTTGCGGCGCTGCCTACCACGTCCTCAGATTCGGCCTTGGCTCGGCAGACGAGCAGAAAATAAAATCCATTTCCTTCTCTTCAAACTGCTGCCAGCCTGTCTGTAATTGAAGAAACTGAGCGAACAGGCGATAGTTTAAAAAGTTATTTTAAGTCAAACACATTGTGAATCTTACTCTTTTTTTTCTTCTTTTTCTTCAGGACTACGTACACACGCTGTATATTTTTACATTCTTGCAGTCCAAGAATTTAAAAGTGAGATTTGACTGATGTTTTTTTTGAGAAAAAAACATCAGTTTGTACTTATTATTATCTTATCATTTATGTCTTTCTTACTCTTCTGACATTATTTGCCTCCCATATTTATTCCCACCTTCCTGGCTCTCTCAGTGTCATCCTCCTAGCTTTCGCTGTGAGAAAAGAAATCCACTCCCTGAGATACAAACTTTGTTTGGTGTGACCTCTGAAGGCAAGGGGGCTTAATTTAAACAGAAGCTGCGGCGAGAGAGAAAGCTGCCTCCAGTTGCTTGATAATTAGGCTCCCGAGGTATTCTGGAGCACCCGGCAGGTTCTCAGCTGACGCCCTCAGTTCAGATGTTTCAGCGTGTCGTGACGTCGTGCTTTGAAGCCGTCCAGGTAAAAGAAATAAAGTGGCTGAGATGTACGCTGAAGGCCAAACACAGCCTGGTTCGGTGAGGAAAAACACAAAAGTTATGGAGATGATTTTGTTGCTGGTGTGGTGAAGGTGTGTCCACGTGCGGTCCAGACTCACTCTCACGGCACATAAACAGTTATCTGTTCCATATCATAAAATTCAATTGCATACATTCTCGATGTATTATGACATAATTTGCAGCCTCGAACAGACTGGTTATTTTCTGTTCAGTAACATAAATCCTTTTTGTTTTTTCAGCCGTCAGTACCCACTCCTGAACTAGAATAAATTATCCCAGTAGATTGTTTAATACATAAAAAAAATAAAAAATCATATAAGATATTGTTGCATTTCCAACAATGAACACATTTGAACACATTATTTTTATTTCATTTATGTTTTATATATTTATAAATTTTTTTCACACAGATTAGTGTAAAATGACAGAGACATTAACAGGAAGACTGATGGCTATATACTTATACGTGGGAGTGTCTACGTATGCTGCAATTTTGGGAAATTTTAGTCGGCTATTTCACAGAGGAGTTTTGGATTCAACTTGTTTTGAATGACAAAGTCAACTTTTGAGGCTGTGAGCCTTTTAGTGGAGCCGGCTGCACGCTGTCCAAGGAGGCCGATGCATATAAATAAACGCGTTGCTGCTGTTGTTTACAAGCTGGCGTGATTCCTGATGCGAAAAAAAGTGTTTCCATTGCCTTTTAGCTAAATACACAAATTTTAATACGGCTGAAGAACTTCATCCGCACACAAAAACATTTTAGCGAAAAACTTGTGCGATTTTATGGTCAATTTTGATTGTAACATAAAAAAGAACAAAGATAAAACAGCAATAATTGCAGACATTTCATAACTGGCGAGTAGTAGGAGAAAGAAGCAGCTTGAGGGAAAGTGGCTAGTGTGTCCTCCAGCAGCCTAAACCTGTAGAAACGTAATTACAAAGAAAGCTCAGAATAGCTTTACAAAAAGGAGGAAAGTTTTAAGCCAAGCATAAAAGTATTCCTAGTTTGTTTGGGTTTTTTTTTTGTTAAACTAGTAGGAACTTGCTCTTGGTGGCCTCTGGATGCACGCGCTTCATGCATCATCCTTATGAATGTGTGTTTTAGTCCTGTATGAACGGAGCTGCTGTGCCTCGGGGTGAAGGTGACTTTGACAGTGAATAGCGATAACGCTTTCCTTCCAATGCCTCTTTCTCCGCTGCTGTCGCCTCACACACTGGATGAGTAAATGAGACCTGCACGTGTGCGGGTGTGCGCGCGCGCGCGCGTTGGTGGGGCTGCCGCGCGGCCCCTCAAATGACTGACGCATGCGCCGACGCGGAGAGTTTTGCGGTGAACGGCCGAGGGGGGGTTGGGGGGGAGGAAAAGTGGCCTGTCGCCTGTGATTTTTGGCAGCGGTGCAAAAGCCGAGCAGTAATGGCGAGATGAAGGCTGAAATTCCTTCCAAAACGAACACAGTAAACAAGGTGATGAAGTTTAGCACGGGTGTTAGGATGCCCGCTGAAGGATGCAGGAGCTGTGGGTAATTGAAGTAGGTGTGCTGTGTGTTATTTTTACCTGTGCCGCTGCGGATGTGTGTCTCTATCCGCATACAAACATCAAAGTGATGCCGTTCTGCGCGCGTGCTGTGTTTATCCTCTGTGGGAAGACGGGACGAGCTGTTTGTGCAGATAAATATGCTTGAAGTTCTGTTTGTACTGAGTGATGCGAGCGAATTGCTTTTACAAAGCAAGTAAACCAAAAGCCAGCGTACAGTGTCTAGGCCTGAATATGTAAATCATAACTCAACATATGCAGAGGCTGAATACATCAGCGACTTGTAAACTTTGGCTAACCTTTTGGTTCCCCGCTGTAGTTCTCCTGTTTAAGCCGGTTCAGTGCGCTTAACACTGAAAGGGTTTCTTTTTTCTTCTTCTTTACTTCCTTTGGAGGTGGAACACAACTCAGTGTGTGAAGGTAAACAAAGGTGTTGTATCAGAACAAGAAGATTATCGAGTTTGCTTTAAAGACAGAAGGCGTACACACATGCTTACTACAAGAGCTCTTTTTAAAAAAAAATTGTCAGATGTCTTTGAGTAGGTTTGCTGGACTACAAGTTTATTTAATACAATCTCTCATTTCCAGCACTTGTTTTTCTAAGTGTTTCCATGGGGTGCGAGAAGTCTTGCCACCGCCTGCTATGAGCGGCCAGTGCAGCGACAGTGTGTCAGTTTGTAAGTATGATATGTTTTAAATTTACTTTCGTTCACCTTCAGTCAAAACTTTTTTGAGCCGTCTTTACGGTATAACAGTGGGTGGAAATAACGCAAATTTTTATCTGAAGACTCATTCAACTGTGAACTGTTGCACCTGCTTCAACTAACCAGATGCTTTCTCCTAGATGTCACCGTGGTCAAAATGTAGCTGTATTAAAGTAAAATATCTGTTGTCTTAAAGTGATATTTTTGAAACAGATGTAGCAGCAGCACCTCTGACACAGAGTCTCTCAGTGCTGCGTTAAAAGAATATCTCTAATGAAGTTGAGGAGCAGAGTTTAATTTGCACTCAGAAAGGACATTAACACCATGACTGGTTCGCGGGATTCATAGTTCATTTTCATCTTGATTCAGTAGGAGGCAGATTGGTTTATGAACATTAATTTAATTTAACACAGCTTGGTCATCCCCCATTTTTCCTATTTTTCTGGTCAGTTGCCAGAAAAATAGGCAACTTTTATCTTGTTATTACTACAGGTAAAACAAGATAAAAGAAAATACACTTGCAATGTGTAACAATGAAAGATACATGTCTTTTTTTATATCAACATTTTTATTGAAAAAGCACATTACATTGCAGTGATATAATTACATTGATTTCGTTCTCATTTTTACATTCTCTCAGTTGTCACACTTTTTTCCTTGACAGAAAAAAACACAAAACAACAACAACAACAAAAAAGACAAAGCAAAACCAACAAAAAACAACCAGAGCTTAAATGGGAGTGGCGGTGGGTAGCCTGAGTACCAGCAATCATTGACATCACATATCAAATCAAAACATCAATCTGAATGATGGCAAGGTTTACAAAAAATCAGACATAACAGGTTTGACATATTCTGTCCACTTTGACCACATCTTGTAGAAAGTGTCCCTCTGCACATTAATGGAAAAAGACAGTCTCTCCAATACATAAATCTCTTTAACTACGTTAATCCAGTCCTAGGTTGTTGGAGGTTGCTACATGTCTTTTTACATCACATCCACTATGTTACTGATCATACTTTGCTTCATTTTTCATGCAAATATATTTGAATTCTTAATCATTTGTTACCAGCGGACCAGTGTTGTCCCCTTGGATCCAGTGGCCGTACCACTTGGTGTGCCTGGGTCATCTGGAGGATTACCTATAGTGAGCTAACAGCTGCTGGCTCATATCAAGATGACAAACCAGTGGGTCTGCTATAAAACCTATATCTGGATGTTGTGTTGCAAACCTAAGGTAAAGTCTAAAGTGTCATTATAAAGTTAAGAAATGTGACCGCCCCCTCCCAAGGGTTGTTTGATCTCCTACGTCTAAAAGAAATACACTTCGTCATCCACTACAGAAACACAACATTGCTTCATTAGATATTTAGATATCTAAGAAGTTCTAAAGAAATCACATTATTTAGTTTAGTGGAAACACATTTTCCCCTCGTTCCACCTAAAGTTTCACACTCTGACCCTGGAAATCCAACTCTCTCGAACGTGTTTTAACGAAGCCATTTCCTTGCAGAGATTGAGACGCTCTCTTTACTCATCATAGGCTTTTTCCTCAACATTAGCGGAGCATTGTTAAAGATGTGTTGGCATTTTTACATATAAAACAAAACCAACAGCATATGTTAGGTTATAGATGGATGAAAAATGGCCCACTACTCCAGATGAACACATTACCTACATCCAAGGAATATTTCAAACACTTCCCCTTGTGCAATTCTCCATTACGTGGGTCAATAGAGGGCAATGGGAGAAGAATAAAAACCCACCCCTCTCCGTAAGACTGCAGCCCTCTTCGCAGCTTGCACAAAATCATCCACATGCACACACACACACTGGCTGACACTCGCTGTCAGCCCAGCTGATTGCCTGTTAGACGGTCTCACCCACCAAGACAAGTGCCCTTTATCGCCAAGAACCATTTTCTCCGCCATGTCAGATATGGGGATATTAATAAATGCACAATGACAGTACTTAGGGAGGCGAGCAGCTATCCTGCCTCCGCAAATTTACCCGCGGGTCACTTTGGTACGACAGGAAAAAGAAACTGTGGAAACAAACAGGTGCGGGTCAGAAACTCATCTCCTCTCGCAGATTAAAAACTCATCTTTCAAGGCAGTGCGGCGATATTGAGGCTGATTCTTAGTGCTCTCCATGCAAATAGAGGTGTGATTAGGCATGGGGTGGGAGGGCGGATAGAGAGTGAGGGGGATGTGGCTGTGGGAAAAGAGAACGATGTGTCCCTTTGCTCAATTACCTCTGTGAGGATAACTGAGAGATAGGAGGCCAAAGGCTGCCTCCGCCTCCGCAGCACTCATTAAAAGTCAAGGTTCTGTGTGTTTTGGCACAAATTATGTCCCCACACATCAGGTTTGTGCTGCTTGTCAAACTACATGTAAAGCACAGAATACCTTCATGCCTTATAGGAGCTTTTGAATCTCCAGGTCATGTAATAAGTGTTACACAAACAGTTCTACTGACTGCTCTTTTATGTGACTTTAATCATTTGCTTTTGCGACAATTACATTGCATCCTTTTTTTTCCACCTCAACTTTTCTCACTCAGCTATTGCTCACAATAATTACTTTCACTTCCATGTCTGAAATTGACAAGCAACTTAGAAAGTATGAAAGCAAAAACGATCTGACAGAAGATTGAAATCAGGCTTCGGTGGATGGCAAGATGTCCAGCCAAGGAAAAAGTCCTGACAATTTGAGTTCATGAAGCTTTAAGTGACAAAGCAGCACCAAACAAGGGGATTTAACAGAACTCTGTAAAGAGCCTGTTTGGATAGAGATAACCACTTACGACAGAAACTCTAATTTAAAACAGTTATTCTGGTAACATTCAGTTTGGACATTGTGGTTTCTGGTTTGGTTTCCATTGTTATTCTGATGTCCACATGTCAACGCTCCCATTTTACCAAACAACTGAAATAGCACTGCAGGATTGTGCAATTTTTTTTAGACATAATCAGTCCATTGTGTGGGTTTAAATGCAATACACTGTCATAGTTGACAAAAACTATTCCAAGGCTGTCATTGCCATGTCATCTGGCCTTACCTAATCTAATCAAGGTCTTGATTCACATATAATAGATAGAATGGAAGTTAAAATACTGAGTATTTGATGCAAATTGTTCAGACACTTTTATACCTTTACAACTCACAGTATGTTTGAAAGACTATAACATTTCGCTGTTTTTAAATGTCACATTGTTGTACCACATGTTAAATACCGTGGTACTTATTTCCTGCCATAACAATGTCAGTGATATCCAGTATGTTAAAAGAATGAAGAAGTTGTCCAGGTAAACAACAAAACAAAAAGAAAATAATAAAAATATTTTAAATTCAGAAAATAGAAAGTTTAATTTTCCTATCCTGCCTCCGCAAACTGTTTGTTTGCCTCCGCAAATAAAGTGTTAAAGCACTTTATTTGATGATTAATATTTTTAAAAAAGCACTTTGTTAGAGCAAATCCAACTGTGATAAAACGAGTGAGATTAATCAGCGGTTGTTTCCTCATTAACCTTAAATTATGCAAACCAGTATGTTCCCCGTTTGAGGCTGTGGACAGCTCTGCCTCCCCCCCATCTCTCCTCTCTCCTGATAGCGTGGTGCTTTCATGTCGGCTCCAGAAATCTGAGGGTCATGTCTGATTTTCCCTGCCACCCATTCCACTGCCAACCACCCCCCTCGGTAATGAGCTCCGGTGAGCAGAGCAAGGTCAGAAGGCAGAAAAACATGGCAGTGTATTTTCTTTTTGAATGTTTGCAGTGGATCATCATGTGTGGAAGCACATAAAGCCGTGGACTCATCAAGGTCGACGTGAACGCAAACTCACCCGTGCTCACACCACAGTTTCCCAGTATAACTCAAGCCTCGGCTTCCCGTGCTTGGTTGTGTAGAGCGGGATGCTGGAGCACAGCCTCAGGGAGGCTTAATAATAAAGTCTCCATGTTTGTAGACATACTGCTGCCATCAATTATCCAGTGAAAAACAGCGCTGTATTTCACTTTGCATCAAATCAAACCCTGAGTCAGCACTGGGTAGATGCGTTAAAAAAAAACGACAGATACCAGAGATCCTTTCTGCCTTCAGATTCACCATCCAGCTATTACTGATAGCTTCAAAGAATTTGTCCCTGAAAAAGGAAAAAACAAGCTGTCTCTTTATATGTACAGAATCAGGATCGGCTTTTCTGATCACAAAACCCAGCTAGCAAGCAAATGTTTAGGCTACGTCCACCGAACATAGTTAGAAAGTCGAATGCCAAATGATCGGATCTGATGTTCGCCAAACGTCGGATACGATCAGATAACGATCCGACGTCTGAACGTTCACCCCGAACATTCACTCATGATGGGAAAAAGAACTTTTTCAGTGTAAACTTATTTAATCAGTTTAAATATCTTTTCACCTTTTATGGTGGATAACATTTTTGCCATATTTTTGTGATTTATCACATTTTTAAATGCAGAAATGTTTAGTTATTTGAGAAGATTTGTACATTTTCTTTACCAGCAGGTGACAAGTTTAACACATTATTAGCCTTGTTGGTCAATTTAGCAAGTTGATCTTGTGAGCTGCTTTTGATCATTTTAACCAAGGTTACAAAGTACTAGTTAGAACTGTGTACAGTGATGGACTGAGCTGGTTGGGGAAATATTTACCCTGCAAATATGAGGAATTTCCTTGTTTTGTTGGTTTTGGTAGAAAGTGTCTGCCCAAAAACCAAATACAAAATACCAAAAATTTAATTATTAGAATTAAATTTTTCTATATAACAATAATAATAATAAAAAGACTTGGGTAAAAACAACAATGGCAAAAATGTCATTATAATAGCAACTGAAACTCAAAACAAGATGGTAACAGTTCCAACCGTACTAAAAGTTTATTTCTCCGTACACGCCAGTGGATTAACATGACTGCATCACCTACTGTTCTTCATGAGTCACTTCACAGAGCTTCAGCAGAGAGAGCGTAAACAGGAATCTACCAAACAACTCTTTCAAGCAGAGAAACAGCTGTCAATTTGCCGTCTTGGTGGAGCAACAAAGTGGCGGCGGCGAGCTGGGAGATCCCTCCTGGCTCGCTCCACCTGGATCCATCGCCCTTCACTCACACTTTCAAGGACACATGACAGACTTTGTGGCAGAGTTCGATAATGCCTGAAGTGCCCCCCACCACCACACACGTACACACACCCGCACACCCCCGCACAGAGAGCAGCTGCTTGGGTGGTCTCATAGGGAGTAGATTGTGTGTCTCTGTGTGTATGAGGCACACAGGTTTTTCTGAAAGAGAAAGATTGAGGACAGGCCATTTCTGAACTTTTCAGGTCATGACATGTAGGAGGAAAAGGGATGCAGTTTGTTAGGAACATTAGGAAGAAAGCATTTGGAAGGTCGTTTTCTGTGCTTTCATACCAGGACGTTCCAGGGAACTTGGTTCGAGTTGCCAGCATCCAGAATTCCCGCGACCCTGCAAGCACAAGCGGTTTTAGACAATGGATGGATGGTTTACCTGAGTTATTGTTCAACATTCATATTTACGCTACATAATGTAACATTTACTTTTTTTTATGTTTTTTTACCTATCTCTTAAAACTGTCACTTTGTTGTGATAGTATAGTATAAGACATATCTGTGAATAAATTGTGGTCATCTGCTTATATCAGAAGCAACCAATCGGTGCCAAGAGGAGGGTCTTTGCACTGTCAATCACCTCTGTGGACATGCTTCTCAAAGCTTCCCTCTTCCTGTGTTATGCTACATGTACAAGTTTTAACTTTTATACCTGACTTTACTGATTAAAACATGTCAATTTTATTCAATTCGTTATATTTATCGGACCAGTTCCCAAACGAATATCATCTCAGGATACTTTAAGAGGCAAACAGCTTCTTATCCAGTTACAAAATACAATCACGTTCAGTCGAATAAAACTATTATTATTATAGTGAAGTCAAATTAAGTTGAGCATTTTTTTTTTTTTGTATCTAAGGAAGCCCAAACAATCGTATAAAGTGAATGTTTTTGCCACAATTCCTCATCCTGAACAGCCATATGGCAAGAGAAAAAGAATGTCTGGCTGCTAACCAGAAGAACCCAGCAGAACCAGGCCCAGTGTGAAAAACTATCTGTTGAGACCAGCTGGAGGTAAAGAGGGCAGAAAGGAGACACTGCCAAACCTGAAGGCAAGGAACCAGGGGTACTTTCCATTAGAATGAAAAACACTTTACAATGTCTACGACTCAGGGTAGTTAGCACGTCACAACTCATCTTTAATCCATATTAATTTCTCCTTTATGCCCTTTTGTTTTTCTCTTTCTTTTTCTTTTCTTTCTGCTCTAGTGGCCTTTATTTGAAAGTGAAAGTGAAGCGACAGGAAAGTGGATTATGAGAGAGGGGGAAGACATGCGGCAAAGGTCAACGAGTCAGGAATCGGTGACGGCCATGTTAAGGACTGAGGCCTCCCTATGTGGCTTGTGTGCTTTAACCCTTTTTGTCTCCTCAGTGGTGCATCAGTGGGGAATGAAATGGATCTTTACAGTGAACGGTCAGAGCTGTCCTGAAACCAAAGCTGTTCCTTTCCTGTTGTGATACTAGAGGGAATAGCTGCTGCAGAGACAACACACAGAAAAGGAGAGCCAGTGACTGACTGCAGGAAACACAATGAAATGATGTTGATAATACACCGGAAGAGTGTCCATTACACAAGACTCAAATCACGTATTGAGCAAATGACCTGCATAGACATTAGATGTTATTCTATTTTAAAATTACTTTTTTTTTAGCACTCTGCTTAATGATATGTGAGATGACAGAAATACTTTATATTGAAACATTTGATATCATGTATGTTTGCACATTAGCAATTTCTTATACACACAATTCTAGATTGCTTTTGATGATAAATTGGAAGCTAAGAAAGTCCACTCTTATTAATGGGACTAACCATAAGAACCGTTCCTGGACGAGCTCCCACAGGATGTAAAGTTAGGCAGAAAGAGTTTTTTATTATAACACAAAGTTGCATCAAGTCTCAACTGATGAATAGAGACATTTTACTCAAGCTGCATTGCAAAACTTATTATAATAAAAAACTACAACACATGCACATTTTGTGTAAAACTGAGCCCTGAGCTCAACACATTCCCCTCCTGCGCTCCCTCACCAGAACAGATGACGTTTCATCAAATATTTATGAAAAAAAACAAGCCCTGAACGGCGTAATTAGAGGCGAGGGTTAATGTTGGCCTAATCCTGGGGCTTCCTGTTTCACTGCCATCCTCTCTGAGTGTTTCTGCGAGCCAGAGCTGGAGCGTCTGGAGCCAAACGCTCTGCCGATATGTGGCGTCCCGTGGAGCACCGTGTCAGTTCCTCACCTATGAATCAACATTTAATTCCTCCTCATCCCCTTCTCTAAAGTCATTCCTATTCATCTCACTCCAAGACACGCTTAAAGCTGCTGCGCCGTAATGTGCTGACGAGACACCTGCGCACTGGGCAGCAGACTTTCCCCCCCGCTCGGTGCTTCGCAGATGAAGGGCCGCTGCCGAGCACATTATTATATTTTCAGCTTATTAATTACTTTCCAATTACTTAAACAAATATGCTACATTGAGTGCCTAATTCCCCCTGCTAAACTGCAGCAGATGGATGTGGCCTGGGCCCGGGCCGGCCAGCGCGTCGCGCCTGGGCAAAAAAGCGAGGCGCAAACACGGAGAGGAGCATCACGCGCCGGTTGCTGCGACGAGCCGTAGCACATTAGTTACTACGTGAACCTTGCAGAAGGGTTGCGGTATGTGTGTGTGTTTTCTGTGTAGCTTTTCAGGGAAGCAGCTGGCATTACCTGTACAATCCAAAGAGAAAAGTTGGGTTGCTTTATTGTAAAGCAGAAGTTGCAATGTGGGATGAATGCTGCGTGACTACGTCGCCGTTTTCTTCCTCTGCGTTTTGCTGGCCAGTGAGTATTCAGTTTGCATTGAAGAGGCGCTTGATTTTTGTTTCTTGCGCACAGGTACGCTCAGCCCTACTGTTTGCATTCGCGCACAATCTGTTTACATCCACGGCCGACTCTCTCACACAAAAATTGGAGCCAAACTGTTCAGTCACATCTAAAACCCCTAATGGGAAATCTCTCCCCTAATTAAGATGCATGAATAATTCAAGTGGTGGCACGCTAATTAGTATTCCATCAGTCCTCTGTGGCGAAGACGGCCTGTCGGGGCTCATCGCAGCTAGTTACGGCCCGTACGGGCAGGAGTGCGGCTGAGGAGAAGGATTTAGACACCTTGAGAGCTGCTTGACAGAGTATCCTATCATTACTGTAGAGAGCATGACAAGCTTCCTGTTTTTCCTCCATCTCTGTAATCAAAAACAACACGGATCCGTCGTCGGTGGCAAATTTGGGGGGAAGGATGTAATTTGGAAGGAAGATGAGCTTTTTCTTCTCATGCGTCCGGCTTTAACAAGAGAGGACAATGTTCCATTGATCTACCCGAGCATGTGGGGTTTTCTAGTGCAGCCGGAGTGCGAAGTGTTCGTACGCACTTTGTGCCGCTTTAAATGCATGATTTAGCGGCGTTACGGCCCAGCAGTTATTACCGCTCTCCCTCGGAGGGGCTGTTTATTTATAGTAAAAGCAATAAAGAGGCGTTAATATGGAAATTAAGCCTAGAAAAATCGCAGAGGTTAGGTTTGTTTTAGCATGCAATTACATTGTTCACTTAATGAAATAATTCCTTTGCAGTACACAGCCACATGCGGAGACGTAGCAGCTGAACTGCGTAATCACTCTCTGTTACTGGTTTTTCTGCAAGATTTTCTCGAAGCGCAGGTGCATCTCCACAAGCTACTCAAAATTAAAAAAAATTAAACTAGTTTAATATGCAAAGATTTATTAAAACATACACAACAGACAGTCATGGACTCTATCCACAAATAGGGTACGTCTGAAAAAGGCATTGCTAAAGAAGCTGGTTGTTTACAGTGTGGTGTCCAAGCATATTAAAGGAACATTGAGTGGAAGGAAAAAGGAGCATCATCAACATGGATAACTTCAGCCTTGTGAAGATGGGAAACAAAGCACTTAAAAACTTCAGAAGGTGTGAGCTTTTCTTGTGTTAGTTCACATAGGAACCAGAGAGACCTGGAAAAAAGAGCAAAAGAACTGGACTGCGGATTAGAGGTCCAGAGACCCGTTTCCAGAGTAGAGTAAATATGATATTTCATTTCAACAGAAGTTGCTTGATATCCAGTGTGAAGCTTCCAATCAGTGATGATTCAGGATTGTTCATCTGCTGGTGTTGATCCTCTGTGTTTCAGTTAGTGCGGGTGTCTACCAGAAAACCTTAAAGCCCTACATGCTTCCTTCTGTAGATTTCATTTACTAACAACACTTGGCCACAATGACAAAACGCCGATATCTGCGATCCAGCCAAATTTGCAGTACCGTAATTCCACCACACTTGGCGCTATCTGAAAAATTCCAACGGTTTCTGGAAGGAAACGTTGCGCTTTCCAGCCAATATCGGGTTATTACGGTAATTTCACTAACGCCGTAGCAGGGAGTGAAATTAATCTGAGGGGCTCTCTTTTAATGGACGAAATTTTAATTATTTTAATGATAGATATTGAAAGTTCCAGTTGTTATGGACAACAATGGGCAAATTTGTTTACTCACAGGACATTTAAAGAACTGCGTACATTTAAAATAAGCAAAACTATTCCAGCTATCCCATGTTTTGACAATGCTTTTTCTGTTGCTCTTTTGTGATATTTTAACAAACCAAGGAACTTGGGTTTTATTAGTTGTAATCTTTGGTCATCAAAATAAGCAGAAGACAACACAAAATGTATCACCTTTGTGTGATGAATCTATACATGTTTTCTGGTTTTTGAATTAAACTGCTGAAATAACTTATGTTTTTGATGATGTTATCAGGATTCGCCTGTCCAGCATCGTCTTTAATGTAATTACAGGTAAATTGAGCTTAGCTCCTGTCCAGGCTTGTGGTTGTCGCAGACTTTCACTATGCACCATTTTGTCACCACAAGCCACACACACACACGCACACGCCCACATGCACGTGTTAAAAAGAAAGGCTCCTGTGGGGGGCTCCAGCTTGTGTGAGCGTATGTAGCCCTGGGGAAGCAGTCTGAGGTTTTGTGGCGTCTTTGTGCCGGGGTTAACCTTGGCTCAGGGCTAAACACACAGGGAATGTTCTGAGAGGACCTTCAGCCATCAGCAGCGGCTTTTCATATATTTGCAGCACTCCTGTGGGAGCGCTGCCACAAACACGACTATTGATCCACTGTCACACTCTCACAGACTCCTCCTTTCACTGTTTTTCTTTTCCCTTACCCCATTTGGTTCTCTCGTTCTCTCTTTTTCCCTGTCTCTGTGTGTGTGTTTGTAATACCTTGTGGGGGCCATTTTCCTGACACATATTACATTGTGGGGACCCACTGCTCCTTGTGGGGACCGAAGCCTGGTCCCCACAAGGGGAAATGCTATTTGTGAGTCAGGGGTCAGATTTAGAACTAAGGTGTGAATTGAGTTTTGGTTAGGGTTAGAGTTAGGATAAGGGTAAGGTTTAGGTTGTAGAAATGAATGGAAGTCAATGGAAAGTCCCCACAAAGATAGCCACACAAAGGCCTGTGCGTGGGCGTGTGTGTGTGTGTAGTCACCCAGACTAGAAAATACTCTCCAAAGTGGTCACAGATCCCATGATGTGGTATCGGAGGTATCGATTCATTAAAGGTGTAGCGTGTATCCTGGGGACTTCGGCTTTTGCATTGTATTTCCATCTGTTATTGTTTTATTTATTTTTTTATTTTATTTATATCTTTGACACCCCGTTGTGATTGTGTTAAAAATATAAACTATGACACTGCTGAGAGGGCGCTTTAGATTCCTGAAAAACAGGGAATGTAGATTACGAGGCTTTAATCTTTTTTCCCTCAAGCCAAGTCAGACTTCCTTTTCTCATTATAAATCATTTGCTGGGATCCCACAAATGATTTATAATGCAAAATGATTAATTTTGTACTAAATTGATACTTAGCAACTTTTTTTCCACGCAAAGACTGCACACAGTCAAAACATTTATGCATCTTTGGTATGCAGTCAAAAGATTCAAACCAAAATTTCAGCAAAAAATTTATCTGTGAAGAAAAAGCTTGGAAATTAATGGAAAGTAAGCATAGTTTATTTAGTAAACTGTGTCTTTTAATTGCACATTTTTACTTGTTCAGGTAATCTGCTGTACATTCACTCCAACCTGCTCCAGTGGGATTTCATTAACTGAGATGACTGACCTAAAATTACTTTCTAATTTCACTGCTGCTCTCAGAAACGATCTCTAGGGACCAAATTTATTCAGAGTTGGGTTCTTCTCTGCTCTGCGCTCATCTATGACTCCTGTCAGTCTTACTGTTGCCTGGATAAATCTAAAAAACCCCAAGTATCAGTGCCTTGTTTAAAAAAAAACACATTCATACCCTCTGAACTGTGCTTGAATGCTGTCATGTTACAAACACTGAATTCAATGGATTTTGGTTAACCAACAAAAATCTGCAGGCAAATGTGGTGATATTTCATGGTATTTCAGAAGATACGGAGCTACTGGAAGAAAAATATTGGTGTTAAAATGGCCTAGCCAAAGTCCACTCCTAAATTCAATTAAATAAAATCATGTCATTATTTTTGCTTCTACGTCACAATTACAAAATACTCCCCATTTTGAGAAGACATTTCTAAATCTCTGTATAACGTTCGACTTAGCCACATTAGAATGACTCCATCACAGAACGAGAACAGAGAATTTTAAGTGGATCGAGAATAGTTAAAAGTAAGTAGAAGGGAACTCCTTGCAGACTAAGTAGAGAATAAAACGGAGAATGAAGACATGAGTTGAATAGATTTGTGAGGTCTGAAAGACAGCGATGAATCATCTCCACATTCTGTGTACGCTGAATAAATAGCAGGCCATTTCCACATCATAAATATCCTCCCCGCCTAATGTGCTTAGCTCCAAGGTGGGCCCAGACAGTGCTACCCTGGGGTGTTTTTTTTTTGTTTTTTTTTTTATGAGTAGGGGAGGAGGTGCTGGCTGCAGGGACTGATCTCTTACCTAAAACCTCAGGAGGAGAGGGGGGAGGAGCAGAAGGGTTTGGAGGTGGCTAGATCCCTGAAGCAGGTAGCGTATCTGCCGCGGTCCCAGCGGAGCAGATGTGCTCCAGGTGTCACGGTGGACAAAAAGGCGCATAAATCATTTTCGGATTGATGACTCTCCCCTTCATTTGCTCAACTTGGATGAGCACTTAACGTGAGAGAAGAGAGAGAGGGAGGCACTGAAAGACAGGTGCACACACTCCTGAATGTGTGCAGAATGACTGCAGAAAACTTCCTGCTGGAACCTCCGTGGCACCTTTCGGGATCGACTGTCAGAATTTTAAACCAAAATAGAATCGGATGCTGCTCAGGGTGTACATTTTCTATCCCTTTAATCCCTTTTGAATGGAGGCCTCTTGTGCTAAACAAGTCTGTGACATTGCACACCAATTTGTCCTGGCATGTGGAGGGTTGTGCTCATTTTTCTGGATGTCAGGCATTGTCCCCTCTGATGAATCCTCTGGCCTGAAGCCTGGGCGACTGGCTCATACGGTGGATTAGGGCAGGTGATTGATGACTGGAGGTGTAGTCTGCAGCTCCGATTTCCCCCCAAACAGCGGAACTGACAGCACCAATCACCAGACTTATTATGAAATTGGCCCCAAAGTTGTCGAATGCAGAACCTCTGGTTTGGTCTTCCTGCCTAGACTACCCAAGCTCAAGGTGCTACCAATAGGGAGGGAAGGTGAGGGGTGGCCCCCTGACTAAGACTTAGACCCCCTCAAAAAAGATGAAAATACCAGATTTGGAAGATATAAAATATTTACATAATTGTACCTGCAATTATGTACATATTGTGTCTAAACAACCAAAAATGTTGCAGGTAATTCATCTGGACTTACATCTACACTCTATAAGTTTTTCCTTGCTTCTTTCTGTCGGTTAGTGTTCATTTCTGACATTCATTGCTTTTGTGTAGAAAAGGGTCAGCTGTAAAGAACCACTGGAAACGCTGGAAGTTTCACTTCAAAATTTCTGAAAAGATGGCACTCTCAAGATCAAGGTTTTTACCACTTTATGATTTCTTTTCCTCACTGTCTTGCCAGATTTTTTGATGTACATAGGTTAAGGACCACAACCACCCACGAGAATAGTTAAAATCGGTAAATACTTGAAACCCCTCTAAAAATACTTAAAACTACCTATTTTAATAGTTCACACCAGAAATAAGTTAATGTGCATTAATATGCACAACGAAAGTCATCTTAGCGCTACCGCAGATAACATCTACAATCTGTCTTACTTCTGCTTTTGTGGGTTCAGCCAAAAGTCACCAAGGAAAATAAATTAAGGTGAGGTTTTATAGTGGTGTTGATATAGGGTTAAAATTACGGTTATGGTAAGGATTTGTAGTAGGATTGAGTGTAGGGTTAGGGTTAAGGTGAGGTTTTATAGTACGGTTGATATAGGGTTATGTTAATGGTTAAGGTACGGTTTTATAGTAGGGTTGAGGGTGGGGTTAGGGTTAGGGTTAAGGTGAGGTTTATAGTGGTGTTGAAATAGGGTTAAATTTAGGGTTATGGTAAGGTTTTATATTAGGGTTGAGGTTAGGGTTGGGGTTTGGGTTAAGGTGAGATATTATAGTACGGTTGATATAGGGTTATGTTAATGGTTAAGGTACGGTTTTATAGTAGGGTTGAGGGTAGGGTTAGGGTTAGGGTTTTGGGTTTTGGGTTTAGGGCTTTGGTAAAGGGTCAAGGTTAACTGTGTCATACTTTTGGACATGAGAAAGTGAAAAATAAGATTCAAGGTATAGTATTTCCTCAAAAATTTTAAATAGGCGTTTGGCCTAAGGCTTAGGGTTGAGGTTAGGGTTTAGGGTTAGGGTTAGGGTTTTGGGTTTAGGGTTTTGGTAAAGGGTTAGCGTTAACGGTGTCATACTTTTGGACATGAGAAAGTGAAAAAATAAGATTAAAAATATAGTATTTCCTCAAAAATTTTAAATAGGCGTTTGGCGTAAGGCTTAGGATTGAGGTTAGGGTTTAGGGTTAGGGTTAGGGTTTTCGGTTTAGGGTTTTGGTAAAGGGTTAGCGTTAACGGTTTCATACTTTTGGACATGAGAAAGTGAAAAAATAAGATTAAAAGTATAGTATTTCCTCAAAAATTTTAAATAGGCGTTTGGCCTAATGCTTAGGGTTGGGGTTTAGGGTTAGTGTTAGGGTTAGGGTTTTGGGTTTAGGGCTTTGGTTAAGGGTCAGGGTTAACTGTTTCAT
>CAEGAE010054564.1:0-47880 GCA_903067095.1 Girardinus metallicus
TGGAGGCAGTGTCTGACTTGTTTTACAAGTCAGACACTGCCTCCATGCATTGCTATGGGCAGGCCCCAATAAATAAATAAAGAGACGTTCTATTGGGTGTAGAATAATAGGTGCCTGCCATGCAATGCATGGAGGCAGTGTCTGACTTGTTTTACAAGTCAGTCACTGCCTCCATGCATTGCTATGGGCAGGCCCCAACAACTAAAAAAATCTAAAAAAATAATAACAGATTTTGTGCTGGGAAGAGAATAATAATAAAGAGTTTAAAGTTCTACATTTTGAAGGCATAGATGCATATTTCATAGAACACTCCAGGACAAGTTAAAACTTTGAAACAGTTTTGTATAGTGGTCCAAACATCTCTTAGAGGTTAGGATGATACTTGAGTTCTTAAAAGCTAAATTTACAAATGAGGGGTGGCTCAGGATTTTATGGCACATTATGAAGGTCATATCAAATGATGTAATCTTACTTAATGCAGAATGCATAGAATTACATAATTTCCTCTAACAAAATGCCAATTCTGAGCTGGCAAAGCCTTTGGCTTGTCAGAAACACCTCACAATTTGACACCTGGTTAGTGAATATTAAAATGCATTCTGTCTCTGGCTTCCTGGCTTCATGTTGTTTTTCAAAGTAAGAACACTAACCCAGAAACCTAATTTCTGTGACTAGTTGAATGTTACTATCCCAGTTCAGTTCTAGACATGAATGCATCAACAGAACAGACGTTTGGCTCAGAGTTTCGGTTCAGCCTGCAAATGTGACTCATGACTGGACCAGAGATTTGAACTTCAAAGGTTTCCATGAAAGGTGAACACGCAAGCTGCAGAGGAAGCCTGTCAGATTTCACACAAAGTATTCAGAAGCAGATAAAACGGGAGAGCGTTTTTCAAAAATCACTGCACTGATGACCATAACTTAATCCACATTAGATAATAACTTAAAAAATGGACTAAATGTCAATATTCAGTGTACTGTGTTTAGAGAGTGAATATAAATTAATAAAACAAGACAAACTCACCAGTCCTGCACAGCGCCAAAGGACTCTTCGTTGGTGATGTCATACATGAGGATGAAGCCCATGGCACCACGGTAGTAAGCTGTAGTGATGGTCCTGTAGCGCTCCTGGCCTGCAGTGTCCTACACACAGACATCATGATTTGGTGTCACTGACCCAACCCTGCCCAGCTGAAGCTGCACACACCGGACCGCAGTTTTCATGAGCCGGCATTTACATTATTAATGCACTGCTATTAATACACACAAAACCTCATCTGCTTGGTGTCATGCCTGCAATTTCCAAAGTTTCCTCTTCTTTTGTGCTCATGATTTGGAACTAATCATTATGCTAATAGCTGAACTGGCTTTGCAGTGATAGGGTGCCAGGAGCAACACCTCGGTTTTAGTTGATGAAATTGATTTAGTTCTTTCCACAATAATCAATCAGCGGTGTTCAGTGAGGCAAAGATCATCACATGCATTTCATCAAAAAAGTTCCAAATATAGAAGTAAGACCATTTCAATTTAAGAGAGTGTTTGTGTACACACGGTGATCCATGTCAAAAGATGTTCAGTAAGCAAATGGAAATGTAAAAGGTGTATTTACAGTTGGGAGCTGATTACCTAATTTGTACAGTAGTTTTGTTGTTTTATGGGTTACATAATGAGAAATCCCTCCTGTTCCTCATGCTGATACTTTATGTTTACAGCTTTGTTCTTACACCCACAACAAGTGTGTTTCCATGCTGTCTGTGAATCATGGCAGAGGAATACTGGCTGCTCTACTTGGCTCTTGACGAACAGACGGCAAACAGGGAGCTCTGGATTGTGTTTGCCACGGTAATCTGGCGTTCTGTTCGCCTGCACACCATCACAACGGTGCCTGTTATAGCCAGAGGACACATCTGACCTTCACTCTGCAGAGACGCTGCTCACAGCCGGTCAGCTCTGTTTCCAGGTCCCTCGCTGCAGCTGGGACTCTCTGTCAGATTATGCAGACCAAAACCAGCACGAGCCTGTAATGTTCACTAATGTTCTGTACAACAAACAGTGACTTGAAAAATAACTTTTTCTCTTTTAGTCGAGTTATAATTACAAACGTGAATGTATTTGGACATACAAAAACAGATCATAATTGCTAAGTGGGGAATTGGTTATAAAAGAATTTCTCCAAGCTTTGAACATCTTAGTGCAATATTCAATCTGTTATCCAAGAGGAATATGGGGAATCTAGGGCAATCCTTAGTTCAGGGGGAAGAGAATCATTGGAAAGTAAAAGCTCATGTTTTAAATGACTTGCAGATGTAATTCAACTTCAACATTATTGAATGTTGAAGTTGAACATTTAACTTCAACATTCAGTGTTGTATTGAGTTGGCGGTACTAAGTAAAAACTGAATGTCACACAAAAAATGTTGAAAACCATATAGCCTTTTCCTTCCATTTTACGACTATAAATTACTTTGAATTGGTATAATAGATTAAATGCCACTAAAGCACATTGTGGTTATCACATGAAAACCTGTGGAAACAAGCTCAAGCTTAGTGAATATTTTTGCCAATCGGTGTAAAAGTAAAGAATGGAAATGCCTCAGCTTTTTTTTCTTGTCATTGCACATAAACCAGGTCATGCTTTAGTCATCTGCACATTTTACCTCAGTCTGTGTTCCTGTCTGAAATTTGCTTTTTGAGACTTTTGTTGAAAACTTAAAAATTACCCAATAGCTTTAAGTGTTTTTCTTTCACTGGACGTAGTCAAAAAATAGAGTGTAAAAGAAAAAAAAAAATCTGCTTAAGTCCATGGAATTTGAGCACTTTAAAAAGCTTTGCTTGTCGTCTGATGCTCAGCAGAAATCAATCAAAGCAGCTGACTTCTACAAGCAGGAAAGGCAGCGAGCAGAAACATGCTGTGTGCATAAGCCTTCTTGTTCTGCATGTGTCCATTTTTTGTGATAGTGCCACCAGTCAGTTTCATTCACCACAGTCTCACATATTTGTAGCGAGAAGTCCAAATGTATTATGACGTGTGACAAGTGCAAAGACTTTAGCCAATACACATCACCTTAAAAGGTCCCTCTACTCTATGTCTCAGCTCTTTTTAGGCCAATTAAAAGAGACAAGCCAATTATCTGGATGCAAGGGCAATCCTTTTTTCTCCCAGAATATGCTTGTCTTTGCTGCTGATGAAAACACATTATCCTGATTAGCTTTCATCTTCTTGTTCAACCAAAATTTTTCACTTTCTCAGGATGGATAATTGCTGCAGAAGGTGCCTACTGCTCCCCAAAATGGGCAAAGCTTTCAAAAAAGAAAAGAGAGAGACAGGAGGTCTTTCGGATTTTTTTTTTTACGTTTACAGTCTGTCAGGTAAAGGGAGACGATCTGCTTTTGCACCTCAGACAAACTCCTAATTAAACACATTCAAATTCTTCAGTTTCCCACACGTTCTGAGCAAGGTGTCACTTCTGCGTTCCTCCCTGCAATGTGCCACGTTAACACTTACTAGTCTGCTGTCAGTATTGCTGAGATTTCCATCTGCCTACACATTAGATCAGTGTTAGAAAGCACAACAAAGTCATTTGGTGAATACTTTTTAAGGAAATGCATCATACTCTATGTCTGCTGTATGCATGAATTTATAGAGCATAGGGGTTATGACAGTTATTTAAGCTTTTTACTACAGCTTTTTGTATGTGGGCATTATAGTTTCTTATCTTAGTCCTCTATTTATCAATTAGTAGATGATTCACAAAAATAACATGCAAAATGCAAATCCTGTTGTCAAAAGCTGCAAGGCTGAGATTTTTCTCTGTATGTAAGCAATCTCTATTTGCCCTACAAGCCAAAACGCTGACTCACATTGTCCAGGTGTACTTTTCTTATTTCTCATTGATGTATCAGGCATCTATGAAATATGTGGGCAAAGAATGGGACAAACATGGATCAAATGGACTCTTGATAAAGAACAACAACCTTTCTGCGACAGGAGTCACATTGCAAGAGCAACCAAACAAAATCTAAGCTCTCCAAGAGACCTTGGAGGCCACCGGGATACAAACTACACTGAATCTAAAAATACCAGATTAAAAATGAGACCAAGATAAATTATCAAAAAAAAATTTCCACTTTGGAAGGAATGTGTCTTCTCTACGACTCAACTGAACAACCTTGTTAAAGGGAAAACTCTAAAACAAAACAGATGCAAAGGCCTGGTCGCATCATGTGCACAACCTAAAATTGATACTTTGCCAAAGAATAGTTTTTACTGTTAGGATTCTTTAATAAGAGTATGTCAGCATCCCATATATTTTCTTCGCAATATGTTCTCACTGTATCTTACACATGATCTGAATAAATTCAGCTGTAAGGATAATTCCTGTCTGCAGCTTTATTCTCATGAACACCCAGTTCGGGTATCCTTCCAGTGACACCATGCTTTTGTTGTGTTGAATATAAGGCGGGCTCACTGTGATGCTGGAATTTAAATCCCACTTCATCCTCAACCCACTATCTGACACCTGAAGGCTTTGGGTCAGAAATGTCTGTTTATAACTGCATCCCCTTTAACAAAATCCAAATCATATCCAGCAGGCCCATGTCGTGAGGCTGCCACTATCATGTTCTGCTGCAAGCCATCTCCCTCACATGTGGAATACATGAAATAGTTTTCACCTGTAAAACACCATCCAGTACTAACCAGAATTTCCTACGGCTCCTTCGGTGTTTCTATCAGCCTTTCAGCAGCCTCCATGACCAATGTATTCTTTTCTTTCCATCAGATCTGAGGAAAATCCAGCTTTTTAACTGGCTCTCTTGTTGCATAATTTTTTTCCTAATAGTAATGACAATCTTCACCATGCCATATTATGTATGTATGAATCTATTGATGTTTTTGTGCACTTCTCTGGTGTAATCTATTTGTGCAAGAGTTTGTTTTGATCATCTACAACTACTGTGGAAGTTTTGCCATCCTAAAATATGCATATAAGCAATTTGTTTTTAAATATATGCTTAGTCAGATGCATTTTTGACATGTAAGTAAGAAATCTAGAATATTAAAAGTTGAAATAAAATCTAAGGTGCCTCAACAAATGATTGCTTTACTTTGATTTGATCAGTTGAATTGTACAGCAGACATACGGAGATTAAAAGTCTTGAAATTCAAAAGAAAAATGTGCTGTTTAAGAGGTGTCTATACCTTTTTTACAAATCTTAATCACAAATCTTTATAAAATTACATTTAATAAACAACCCCAAATGGAATTATTGCATAGTAAAATTGAAACAGGAATTTGTTTGGATAAAATAAAATCTGTGTATTGAAAAAGAGATGCGAACACATCCAGAACTTGGCTTTGTGGTCAGGCAGAAATCAGCTATAAAACATTTTATGACTTCTGAATGTTTAATGTCAGTGGTCGTGAATATTTCATACCCAGATCTGCAGTTTGATCCTCTTGTCATTCTTGTATACGGTCTTAACTTTGAAGTCGATGCCCACTGTGCTGACGAAGGCTGACGTGAAGGCGTCATCAGCATAGCGAAACAGGAAGGATGTCTTCCCTACGCTGCTGTTGCCGATGATAAGCAGCTTGAACATGTAGTCGAAATTTTGGTCTCCTCCTTCTCCTTTCCCCTTGACATCCTGAGTGGCAGCCATCTGTCAAAACAAAAGCAATAGGAATGAAAACTTCATACACTGTACATGTGAACACATTTTATAAAATAATTTGCTGGCCAGTCATTAAAACAACAATAACCAGTTTGTATGCACTTGCAGGAAAGGTGAAGGGGCAACTATAAAATCTACATGTTGGTTGCAGAGTACAGTAAGCTTGTTTTACAGGATACAGATAAGAGATGACAGAAGGCTGCGTCAGGAAAACCAGCATGACAAACACAGCAAGCTGCTGGTTTAATGAGTATTAGATAACAAGCTGAGTTCTTTCCACCTTAGAAAATCTCTATAAATAAACCAATAGTCTTTATTTATATTGTTACTAAAAGGGCAACATTTGGCTCATAAAATATTACTAATGAATTTTTCAGAATACTGGGAAGTGGATGTTAAAATGATGTAAATTTTACCCAAGGAGATAAGATTCTTCAAGAAGGAGTGCATTAAAATATTCAATTCTTTATTTGGACAAATATCAAGAATTTTTATTGTGACAGATTTTGGTTTTCAGTAACTTTAAATTTCTATTTTGCAACTGAAAAAGGCCAAATTCAAACTAAGTCTTAACTCTGAGGCAGCCATTGCTAATTAATCTTAGCTACAATGTGCTAGGGGAAGGTTAAAAATGCCAGCTCAATAAAACAGATTTTGAAATTTTTATATCCAACTTTAGTTAGTTTAGCAGTAGTGCTAGTGCTAAAGACTGCTAGCAAGCTGAATGAATTAATCATGAGAAACTTCTTCCACTAAATGACACATCTCAGGTTTTCAAACAACCTGCCTTTTTCGTGAACCAATTCCTATTTTGTACCCTGGAGGACAAACCTGATAAGCAAAAATTGAAGCAGGATTTACCAAGAGCAGATTTTAGAAGCGAGCAGGCAGATGACTAATTGATTTTAGCTGTTAAATATGATTAATTTACAATCTGTGGCAACATAAGCGAAATGACAGAGAAGTTGTTCAGCAGAGAAAACAGCAACACACTTAATGGCCTCTTCTGGAAAATAAATAAAAAATCCGCTGATATTTTTATTTCTCAGATTTTTCAACCAAGAATAAAACAACTACTTCTGATTATAACTTCACCTGAAAAAAATGGGACTATGCCTTTAAACTCTTAAAACATTATTAAAATCTAACCCAATTAAATTGAATGTCTCGCTTTGATTATAGTTGTTTACAATTGTACACAGAGTACTAAAAGCTCACACTCTGACATAAGCTTTTCCATGCCAGCAGTCAGCAGTCAGCCACCTCAGAGGATGCACGTTGCACTGGGGAGACGACAGGAGAGCGGTCATCGCTCCCTCCAAGGTGAATGTTTGGACCGGGCAGTCCAGCTTCCGTCCCTAAACGTGCGACCATCTCTCCCTGCAGCCTTTGCGCTGAATAAAAGATGCCGGACATCCATCATGCCCGTCCTGCTCTCGCTTTCTATTCGCCTCCGTGTGTGTGTCTGTGTTTGCAAGGACACCGTTTTCACGCCATAATGAGCCGGTTATGCAAAAAAAAAAGAAAAAAAATAATAATAATAATCAAGCGCTGCTGAGCAAAGATGCCGCGTGCCAGATAACTACATAGACTGGCTGTTCTGAGCAGGAGGATGTCATTCTACCGTTTCACAAAAATTCTTCCACATATGTGAAACTAAAAGGACATTGTGTGGACAAACCTGTTTCGAAGGCCTCGTTTCGACCTGTATTTGCCCCTGATAAGCAGGATAGAGGTTTATTTCTCTGAATCTATACCGCAGACGCTGATTTTATGGTATTTTTCTCCCCCTCTCTCTGTCTCCGAACCAGTTTCAGCACCTGGGAGCTGTCCCCTCCGCTTCCGATCTGGAGGCTGCTGCTGCTGCTGCTGCTGCTGCTGATGATGATGATGATGGTGGTGGTGGTGGTGATGATGACGATGCTGGCTCGGCTGAGCGAAAGGAAGCGCGTGTCATGGGTATCAGCTACGTCACGGGAACAAAGAACACGGGTCTTGTAGTTTTTATTTTTTTTTTTGGTTTTTTGTTTCGTTTTTACACAGTTTGGAAAGCGCCTGGAGGCAGCAGCCCCAGCGTGGAGCGCCTCATAGCTGTGAACAGCTGGATGAAACGCTGCTTCAGTTTATCTGAGACACACCCTCTCATTGTAAAAAAAAAAAAAAAAAAAAAAAAAAAAATCAATAAAATAAAAAATAAAACACGCCCTGTCTAATAGTTTTCCACATTCTTAGTTTCTAGTTACATGAATTTAACAAGCTTACCTTCCCATACAAGTCCATTTGATCCTCAGAAGCCTAATATTCCACCTGTATATCTTCTTTTTTTTTCTTTTTTTTATTTTCCCCAGTAAACATCAACTCCAACCTGGCTATGATTTTTTTTCTCCCCCTTTTTTTCCCAGGAAGCAAAATATAATAGGCTCTCGCTTTTTGCGTCACTCACCCTGTTTTGCTGGCGTGCCCACGCCCCTGAAGCAGGCAGCGCCGCTTCAGAGGGACAGAGAAAATAAGAGCGACCTGAGTGCTGATGAATATTAATATTATGGGCTCCACAATGGAGGCAGGAGGAAGAGCTTCCGAGATTAACAAATGTCCATGTTTTGCAATTAAAATTAGACTTTAGGATTTTGTATGTAGATTAGAAAATGGGAATATGAAACCAATGCTGTGATTTAATAACAACATATTAAAGGCGCATTAATACACAGACCTGATTTACACTACGTAGACTTTAATGATCTTAAGAATTACAGTACATCAGATATTACGTAAATGCAGACTGGGGATTAAATATACACTTCGTCTTGCCAGGCAGAGATTGTCCGTTACTTGGCAGACAACTGATAGGACCTGTTAGTTGTCGCAGGGCGGGATTACTGTGACTGACTGGCCTTTGGACGACCCGTGTGCAGCAGGCTGTCGACTGTGAAGCGGCAGAAAGAGGGGCGGGGCAGGTAGGCAGCTCAGACATGTGTGTTCACAATTTCATGCACTTTATGCTGTGTTTTACAAAAACTTTACAAAATGTAGAATAGTGATTCTGTGTGCATTCTGCACTGCTATTTAGCACTTCGTTTGCTTATTCCGCATCTGTCGGCTACCTCTACCGAGTCCTGATCCTAAACGTTTCACTTTGTTTACAAGCTACTTCTGCGAAAATCCGACCATGTAGCTCTATTTTTCGCTAAGAGGTAACATTTATGCGAGGATAAGAGTCGATATTGTAGATTATTTTTAATCCAAAGCGTTTAAGCCAAACTTTTCTAGAAGGTTTCTAGGGGAACCAAAGGTCGCTGTAGCTCCATCTGCTGTTAGCTCTGTACATCGTTTTCTGGTGACACGCCAATGAAACAAAAATAAACAATAAATACAGTTCATTGTCATTCTTTTCTTAGGAATCGTTTTTTTTCTCTCTCTCTCATTAAGAGTGTGTTTTTTATGGCAGAAGTTGTGACAAACGGTAGAGATAAATCTTAAAACTATGGTGTGCATTTCTACCCTCTTTCTACCATCACTTAGTAGAATGCCATTCAACCTACTTTAGAGGCCATTTTTGGAGTAAATAGTTTCGGGACGTGTAATTTATCCACAGTGTAAATACAGAAGTTGGTTAGAGAACATTACAGAACTGAAAGTATTAAGAAGACCAACGAAGGCACCAGGGGACAACATTGTGGAAAATGTTTAAAGCGGGACAAGATTATAAAAAATAAAACAATGAAACATTTACATTATTTGACAGCATCTACATTGGGTTCATCTTATTGTTGCTTTTCTCTAATGCTTGCAGAACCTTAGGTAACAATGACAGCATCTGCCTATCATCTACTGTTGAGAGCCTTCTTTGTATGTTATTCAGCACTTCCCATCTATTGACAAAACTCTTTTGGGCCTGCAGGAGTAATCTTTTCAATGAAATTTCTTCTCTTCAGAAATGTTCAATAGAATCTGGGTCAACCCTCAATTGCAGCCAATTTGAGATAACACTCTTCCCTTTTTCCACTCATTCTGATGAGCTGGATGTTTGTTCCAGCTTATCGTCCTTAAAAGAACTAAGTCGGTTACGTCACACTGGGAAAAAAAATAAGGTAACACATTTTATTCAATGTTATCTCAGTTATTTTGAAATCTCAAATTTTCTTTGAAATTCAGTGGCTTCATTTCCAGAGCCAGTAATACAGGCTGACACTGTCCATAACAGGTTTACGTTTTACATATACAGTATGTTTTAAAAAGCCTGGTCACACATTTTTCAACCAAAACATGTAAATAAACATATGAATTAATCATATATATAAAATTTGGATGAGTTTGGACAAGTAAGTTTAAGTATTAAAAAAATATATACTTGCCATATTGTGAGCTCTATGTCGAAAGCACTTGCTGCTATGTATGGGTGGTGATATGTTTTTAATTTCATCTTCCTACATTTCTGTTTAACCACACAAAAGATTTGCTAATCACATCAATAAGCTCTAAGATTTTATTAAGTTGCTGAAAATTATTTGTGTTACTTTTTGTTTTAAAGTCCCTGAATCGAAAAAAAACAAAGTGCATCTTTGAAAATATTATATATTTCACTAATTTAATCAAAACAAAGAAGTCAAAGCCGTTTTGGCTGCTGTTATTTTTATGAAACTCTATTGTTGTAATAAGTCTTTTAATATAGAAGACATTTTTGTCTGTTTTCTGTACAGGTGTTCACACTGTTTTTGCAATGGAGGACTCAATCGAGCTGTTAATTCAGGACTACTGTGGGGTCTTTCCCACCAGCAGACCCCATCCCATCGTGTCGGCCTGCACAGGTGCCATCCTCACAGGTCTTTATGGACTATGGAGTGTTTTCACTTTGCCTGGCTTCCGCAAAATCCCATGGCATCTTAAGGTACAAAATATTGCTTCATTTACTTTTTTTCTTTTGCCTTGTGTGTTTTTTTTTTTCCCCTTAAATCTATTAAATATTGCATGATTGAAATAATGATTTAAAAAAATTAAACAGACACACAATTTAACTTGTTGATTAACAATAATTTGCTTGTTTTGGAGCATAGTGCTCCATGCCAGCAACAAATGTGGGAAAAGAAGAAACTGGTAAGTCTGTAACTGTAATTATTAATTTTGCACCACCAACCAGCAAAGTTAATCTGAAATTCATTTATGGCTTCTATTTTCAAAGGTAAATGTTATAACATTTTGTTATATTTAAATCTTTTTACTTATGCAACACTCACTTCGACTTTGTTATATTACCATAATACTTAGTACATTTAGTAGCGAGGAATTCACTGAGTGCCCGTTCTTTTACAAATTTTTGTAGTTGCATAAGTTCACTCATGCTTTTCAAGATTCTAACCAGGCAATGATGGGTCCGCGACCACTTGCTCTACCACTATGAGCCGGTGCCACTTCTTTTTTGAAAATATAGAGTAAGACAGTGTATTAAAAAAAAATCAAGACAAACAAAAAGAGAAGTGGATTTTTCCCAGTGACAGATTAAACTGAGTTTACCAAGTAAAAGCTAAAGAGAATTCATCTGAAGATTTGCTATGTTATTTTACAGTCAAAAGTCAGTCAAGGTTGTTAACAACACACCGAGAGCTTACTGAAAGCAGAAACATATTTAATATGAAGCATTTTCAGTAAGTAAACAAAAAAAATGAATTTTGTATTTCACACTGGGATGATTTAAACAACAAGACTGCAACATTTAAGCTCTGTAGAGCTTATTTACCATAATGTGACAACAGAATCTTATGTTCTCACTTGTTCTCACCACTGGAAAAGCAAAGTAGCATTTACAGTAATTACGGCTCAGGCAGGCCATGTTGACTCACCACACGCTGTGTCCACTGTGACTCAGGTCCCATATTTGCCCTGCAGTAAAGACCAAGCACAGAATGTTATGAAGCAGCTTCAGGGGAGAAGAGGTCGCTTAGCAGATCTTGGAGCTGGAGATGGAAGATTGGTGAGTGAAGAGAGGTTCTCTGAAGCAAGTTCATCAAAATGTGCAATGGCAAGAGAATAGGCACTTTCCTTGTTGCCTTGTTTGCTGTGGTTGAATTTTACACAATGCTGTGCTTTTTCCAGGTATTTGCAGCCTCTTCTGCTGGTTTTCAGTGCACAGGGTTTGAGATCAACTCAATTCTAGTGGCTTATGCAAGGAGCAAAGCCTATTGGAGAAGAATCCCCTCCAGCCAAGCAAACTTTGTTAAGAAGGACTTCTGGAAAGTAAGGCTTGGACAAAAACAATCTTCTTGTGCCTTTCAAAAGTAGCCATCAAAATACTTGAGAAACAGTTAAGAGGCCAATGGTAACTCTGGAGAAACTGCAGAGATCCACAGCTACAGTTTATCTGTTGACAGGACAACTGTTAGGCTCTCCATAAATCTAGCCTCTATGGAGGATTACTGAAAAAAACTCATTGTTGATGGACAGCAGCAAGAAGTCCTATTTAAAGTTTGTCCACATGTCCTGGAGAAGTCCCACCAAACATGTGAAAGGAGGTGTTTTGGTCAAAGACCAAACTATACATTTTGTTTTACT
Source organism: Girardinus metallicus (assembly GCA_903067095.1). Classification (NCBI taxonomy): domain Eukaryota; kingdom Metazoa; phylum Chordata; class Actinopteri; order Cyprinodontiformes; family Poeciliidae; genus Girardinus; species Girardinus metallicus. The sequence goes on from CAEGAE010054564.1 coordinate 12,218, forward strand.
TGCAATAAACTTAGTAGAGGAAAACTATCACTACACATCACCCTGAACATACTGGCCCCCACTGTGAAAGATGCTGGTGACATGGCAGCTGATACAGGGTCTATAAAAAGTATTCCCCAGCTTGGATGTTCTACTCTTTTTATTGCTTTTACAAATCAATCGTGATTTTGGCTGTAATCACAGCATGGAGTTTGTGTGGACAGGTCTCGGATCTTTGGCGAACACTATTGAAGGTAGATTGACTCTTGTGCACCATGTAGCATTTTCCTTTTATTTTAAAATTATGCCCAACCTTGATTTGATCTGTCACTAAAATTCAAATAAAATCTATTAAACTTTGTGGTTGTAATGTTCCCAAATGTTATAAAAGAATTCAGAAAGTCATAATATGTGACCAAAGTCCTAAGTGTCTTAATCTTTCGTCTTAGACCGATTTGTCTTCGTACAACAATGTGACCGCTTTCCTTGCTCCAGGAGTGGTAAGCCCTTTCTCTACTGAAAATCTTCTCTTTACTTCATTTTTGCTACTATATTATTGTATTGTTATTGTATTCCTATGTCTGTTAACAGATGGAGGTGCTGGGAGAGAAGCTACTGAAGGAGCTTCCTCAAGATGCGCTGGTCATTTCTTGCCGTTTTCCTATCCCTAACTGGCCCCAAAAATCAGCTGTTGGCTCTGGACTTGACCAGACGTTTGCTTATGAGATCAGCTCTGTGCGCTCACACTTGAAAAATCCACCAAAGACAGAGATGAAATGAGTTGAATGCTGTGGCCGGCACTGCATTCAACTCATCCTTGAGTTCGGTCATTTTTCTGTATATTGTGTTAACTGTGGTTATCAGGGTCTGTTGGAGTCAAATCATGGACTCCACTCCTCTTAAGCTGTGCTAACATATTAGCAGCAGATCCTTCAAAACACTATGATACTTCTTTCCATATCTAGGTGGTTTGTGACACACACAACAACCATTAATTTACAAATCACTTTATTCTGTTGCTCTATAGTCCAGTTCTGATGTCCACACTATTGCCGTCTTTAATGGTGAACATGGGTTAGCTTAGATACCGTGGCTGCTCTGTCCATGCAAGAAACTACATTAATATATCCTGGCACCTTTCTGTCAGAATCAGCATTAGCCTCTGCAGCAGTTATGTGGTTGTCTGATGGATCAAGATTGTTTCTTCCTTAGACCACTTTTGATAGATGAAGATCTATCAAAAGTGGATCTGCAGATCTGAAGCTCCTCTTCAGATCTGCAGTTTTGGGTATGTACATGTGAAATATGCTCAAACTTTTTCTCTTGTGCATTTTTCTTGTGTCTAACACATTCATTTTGAAGACAACAGGTTCTCTAGCTACTTAATATATCCCACCCAGACAGTGAGAGCCATGTACTTAACCTGTCTGTGGTCATACATCTGATTTGTGTATTATGCTGACACATTTTTCCACCCTGTTTCGAAACTATCCACCTGAGGGCGCTATAGCTCTAAACTGGCCTTGGTACTCCACAGCCTAAAACCAGGCTGTACAGAATGCAGATTGGTTTTGTCATGTACCGTGCAGAGTTTTTGGATTACACCCACGGATTAGATGTCCTTTTTTTTTTTTAACCATAATATATGATCGCAACATTTCACTTTACTGTTTCCGTGAACAAATCTTTTTTCAAATATTTTTTCATTGATCAGTGTGTTAATGTGTGCATGAATGCGTGAATGATTGAACGTAGTGAGAAGCGCTTTGGGGTCATCTGGACTTGATAAATCGCATTGTAAGTAAATGCCATTTACCATTTTTCCATTGCTAATAAATAATTGGGGTCATAAAGCAATTAAAATAAATCAATCAAATTGTTTTATTAAATTCGTATTTTACATCTGTGTCACCAACAGTGGGCAGTCTCTCTGTCTGGTAGATGATCGATAAAAGTCAGACCTCCTGCTCCCGTTTCCTACAATGACGTTAGAGAGGGAGAGAGAGGAAAAGAAAGAGAGAGAGAGAGAGAGAGAGAGAGAGAGAGAGAGAGAGAGAGAGAGTGAGAGTCTGTGTGCGTGAGATAGAGAGAGAGAGGGAGTTGGGTAGGTGATGGGGGAGGAGGAGGGAGACGGGGAAAGCGGGTATAAAAGCTTACAGAGCGCCTCTCTGGGACGCATTCTGTATGCGGGAAGAGAATCGGTCCTCCAATGGAAGTACATAAAAGCACCGTCCTCCAACAGACTAACAGCAGCAGCATGTGCGAATCAACGCAGAGGTCCTGCGAGCCTCGGCGGAAGAGAACGGAGGAGCGCAACGCTCCGTCAGAGATGGCTAGGATCATCACAGACCCGGCCACGGGGAAGTGCTACTGCCGGGGGAAAGTTTTGGGAAAGGTAGCGCACAGCTCAGCATCTGCCCTCGACTTGTTGGAATTTACTTCTCATCCCGACGGCACGGCGTTTTAACAATGTTGTTTCCCCTCTTTCATCCAGGGAGGATTTGCTAAATGTTATGAGATGACAGACCTCTCCACCGGCAAAGTTTACGCAGCAAAGATTATCCCACATGCGCGCGTCTCCAAGCCTCACCAGAGGGAGAAGGTAACCTCGCTGCTGCGGTGTCTGTGCGCACCCACGGGCATGTTGTCACTCAAATGTCTTTGGTTACAGACGTGACCGTGTTGTCCTTTCTCTGTGTGCAGATCGACCGAGAAATTGAGCTGCACAGAGTTCTGCACCACAAAAATATCGTGCATTTTTATCACCATTTTGAGGACAAAGAGAACATCTACATCTTGCTAGAATACTGCAGTCGAAAAGTGAGTGCAAATATAAGAAAGATATAGAAGACATTGCATAGAAAGTAAATATATTTACTTTCTATGGAAATATATTTACATAGAAATATGTAAATATATTTACATAAAATTTCTTCATGAAGAAACTCACAGTTTCTTCATTAAGAAACTCTGTGAGCTTCTTAATGAAGCTCACAGAGTTGCATTTATGATGGAGCATGTCAATGTAGGATTTCTTAATGTAGGTGTATATATTTAAATATTTCCTATTTTGTCTTTCCATAGTCCCTGGCCCACATTCTGAAGGCGCGCAAAGTGCTTACCGAGCCAGAAGTGCGGTATTACCTGAGACAGATTGTTTCTGGACTAAAGTATCTGCATGAACAAGAAATTCTTCACAGGGACCTTAAATTGGGTAAGAATTTTTTATCCACAAAAGTTTCGCAACAGTTATTTCTTTTTTTACAAAACTTTGCATGCAAATCTGTACATCTATGTGTGATTTATTGTAACCAAACATGTTTTCTCTTCAAATCCATAGTAATTGTGTAATATCACAATTACTATGGGTTACCATAGTAATCCATACCACGATCTTGGGTTGGCTTAGCAAGTGTTCATATTGTTACTGTCTTTCTTCCCCCAAAGGGAACTTTTTTGTTAGCGAGTCGATGGAACTGAAGGTCGGAGACTTTGGTCTCGCTGCCAAGTTGGAGCCGGCGGGAAACAGGAGGAAGACGATCTGCGGGACTCCAAACTACTTGTCCCCTGAGGTCCTCAACAAGCAGGGTCATGGCTGTGAATCAGATATCTGGGCTCTGGGCTGTGTAATGTGAGTTGGGTTCCTATTATTCCACTGTTAGGGACTGCAAAAAGCTTCAGTAAAATTTGTCATCATCATAAATTACAAGTGAATACCGCTTGAAGATAGAAGATATGTTTTATAAACCGTATATTCATGTAATCTCTTGGATTCTGTTTCAGGTACACTATGCTGTTGGGCCGACCTCCATTTGAAACCACCAACCTGAAGGAGACCTACCGGTGTATCAGAGAAGCACGGTACTCGCTCCCTTCCTCGTTGTCACCACAGGCAAAGCAGCTCATTGCCAATCTGCTGGCCAAGATTCCAGAAGATAGACCCAATCTAGACCATATTCTGAGGCACGACTTCTTCACCCAGGTTAGACCTCTTTTCGGCTTGCTCTGGCATTCAGTCTGCAAATGTCAGTTAGTGGGAGTTCAGAGAACACACTTCCGCCCATGTAATTATCTGTCCACACACTGACCCACTTTCCCCATTTCTCCACAGGGCTTTAGTCCAGAGCGTCTGTCGCCTAGCTGCTGCCATTCACCACCAGACTTTCACGTCTCCAGTCCTGCAAAGAGCTTCTTTAAGAAAGCTGCTGCTGCACTGTTTGGTGGGAAGAGAGATAAGGTCAAATACTACGAGACCCTCAGTGAGTATAAAAAAAAATAAAAAAAATAAAATACTTAGTTGACTCAGACAATGGCTGCATACAACCTTAAAAGAGTCAGTTTGTGCAGCTTCAAGGATTAATGTTTGCTGTTTTCTTGCAGACAAGTTAACTAAGGAGGAGGAGGAGATCTACAAACTGCAGCATGACTTGGAGAGGACGGTCATCAGTCAACAGCAGAGCAAAAATATGTCTGAGGTAAGAAAGCAACAGCCCAATATTTACAAGGGCGTGGGTAGGCTACTTTTGCAGGTGCATTAGTCACACAGCAGTTAAAACTTGTGTGGATTTGAGATACCTCCATGTGGAGAATCCAATGAATCACCCTTTGTAGCTGCAGCAAAACTTTCTAACGAGCACAGTTTCTGAACTAGCTGAAAGCACTTTAATCTCAACCTTTAAAGCCAGGCACTTTGAAATCTGTGGGTGACCACTGAGTCATAGTAGGAAGAGATGATCTAAACTCGCAGAATCTAAGCCTTGTCGTCACTCGTTCCCACCTCAGAATGGAAGTCTACTTCCGCCATCTGCCGGGAGCCCCGTTGCCTTGGCAACAGAGAGTCAGTCGCCAGCAATGCAAGACACCATTCGTCTGATCGTCAGGGGGAGCCTGGGCAGCTGTAGCAGCAGCAGTGAATGTAAGTTACATCATGAGCGAAAAGATTATGTGTAATAAATCTTGAGTGTATGTGTTTTTTTGTTTGTTTGTTTGTTTTTTTTTACCTCTGATCCATATAAATGGTTCTCTATCTTTGTTTCCAAAGGTCTTGAAGACAACACAACAGGGAGCGTGGCTGAGACTGTTGCCAGTGTGCTAAGAGGATGCCTAGAAAATATGCCTAAAGGTGAGTAAACTACTGAGTAATAGAAACCTTAGTCCTTAAGCTTTTCGCTTGCGTACTTTCATGCTTGAGACTTGCCCAAAATCTTCCATGTACTTGTATTTTGATCATGACTTTTCTTCTCTTCTTGCAGCAAATGACACTCCTCAGACATTAAACAGCTGCAGTCTTCAGTGGGTCACCAAATGGGTGGACTACTCCAATAAGTACGGCTTCGGCTACCAGTTGTCTGATCACACCGTTGGCGTTCTCTTCAACAATGGCACCCACATGAGCCTCCTGCCTGATAGAAAGTACGCAGTAGTCTATGCTATCATAACACTTATACTTTGTTGTTAAAGCTGTTGGCTTAGTGGTACAGTCAGGTTTACAAGAAGAAAAAGGAGTTACCTTAAAGACTGGCTTATTTTGTACATATTCAGCTCCTGTTTTCACAAAAAATTGTTTCCAAAAGTCAAAATGTGCTAAATGTTCTTGTTTATTTTATCTAATGTTGGCTTTACAAATTGGATGTGTAAAACCCTGTGCTGTCTTCCTTCTCAGGACCATTCATTACTATGCAGAGTTAGGCCAGCGCTCTGTCTTTCCCACTTGCGAGGTTCCTGAGCACTTTGTGGGTCAAGTGACTGTGCTGAAGTACTTTTCCCACTACATGGAGGAAAACCTCATGGATGTAAGTGAAAATACCAGTCTCTCAAGCTAAGCTGTATCTCTTTTGCTGTTGTTTTTTCTCCTTGATTCTCCACACCCTACAACATTAGAAATGTTCAAGTTGTAGCCTGTCTAATCCCGAGGTATTTGTCTTTTTGCTTTCTTAGGGTGGGGACCTTGGTACTACAACAGATTCACACATGCCCCGTCTCTACCTGCTGCAGTGGCTCAAGTCAGACCGCGCCCTCATGATGCTCTTTAACGACGGCACCTTCCAGGTAAACACACCCACAGCTGCTGAAAACACAGTTGTTGCTGGGCATTTTCAGAGGAACTGTTTGGGTGCAAGCCATGACGTTTTCTCTCCACTGAAAGGTAAAATATTTTAATGTGTTTCTGTTTATTTTTCCCTCCAAAGGTTAACTTTTACCATGATCACACCAAGATCATCCTGTGCTGCCAGAGGGATGAGTACATGCTGACGTACATCAACGAGGAACGAGTCTCTAAAACGTTCAAGCTCAGCTCCCTATTGACGTCTGGCTGCCCCAACGACCTACACCAGCGCCTGGTGTACTCCCTCAATATGCTCCTTCAGAGATGCAGCTAAACCCACAAAAATTGCTTTGGACTTAAAAAGTGAAAATTCCACCCACTGTGTTACTGCAGTGCTGCAGAGGAACAGAAAATCTGCGAGAGAACGGGCGGATTTTCAGGGCTGGGCTTGAGCAAAATATATGAACATTCCTGCACCGTTTCACTGTCATGACTCAGCGTTGGTGCAGGTGAAAGTGTAATGCAGAGAGAGACTGAAAGAACCTGGGAAAACGAAATGTAGCACAATGAATGTTGATGGGAAATAAAGGGCTGATTTGTTCTGTTGGAAGAGAGAGAGAGAAAGAGAGAGGACTGTGGATGTTGGTACGAATGTGAACCCTACATGTTGGGCTTTCGGCCATGTAATGAGACTAATGCTGGGCTGGCACCAGCTTAGGTGTGTACAGAGCAGTTGGTTTGATTCCAGAAGCATAAAACGAAGCTCTGAACTTTAACAGAGCTCGATTGTGAGATACTGTAAATGATGTACAGTGTATGTCCAAGCCATCTCAGCTGTTGAAAGAAATGACTGGTGTGTATGTTGAAGGGTTTAAATGAGTACATGTTTGTCTGAGCAGGGAGGGGTGTAACATTACACTAACTTTTAAAAACTGTGATTTGTTTCTTATTGTCTTCATTTGACAGATGGTCTCGGCACTCTGAGCGAGAGGTTATGTAGAATGACATTACACCAGGTCTTTTTAGAACCATTTAAGAGCCATTATCACCTAGGTAACAACGTCTTAAATAACTTATTGTGTAATAAAGTGCAGTATTTATTTATTTAATAAATAAGAGTGTTTTCTAAAAAAGAAAAAAGAGTTGATTATTCTTTTCATTTGAGTTTTTCTGTACTAATTTTCATTAACAAAAACACTTGGAAGGCATTGAGGTTTACTGAATACCTTCCAAGGTATAATGTTTTAAGGCTTCGTAAAATTGCATTTGCATAAATAACTATACCATTTTTGAGACTGAAGTTGTTTTAAGACTGTAGAAGTACAAAGTAATGTCTCTCTTGGGAGACATTGGCTTTACCCTCCAGCATCAACTAATTTGGATTTGTATTAAGACATTGTCAACAGTAACAGGGATGTTTGCAAAATGCTTTTTCTGCATTGTTTGCCATTTGTGGTGAGAGAAAAATAGATTTTCATGAAGAGCTTTAAACTGGAGATACAACTCTGTGGTTTGTTTAGATATTACAGGTTTTATTAAAAACTATGACGCAGAGGCCCACTTTGATCATGCCCACTACTATGTTCTGTTTTAGAAACCATGTTAGTGAAAATTTTCCCTCACGTTTAAAACATTTATGTTACCTACAATATTTAGCCTAGAAAAAGAAGCAGACTTTGTAGACCATACAGTCTTGTCATGTCTTTGAAGTCACTTTTTTATTAATTTATAATTTGAATTGTGAGGGTGTTTTAGGATTGAAGATGTGCAACTCAGTTTCCAGTTGCATCAGGAAGGAGTATGTTGCTTCAGCTGCAAAGCCCACTGTTTTGTCTTATTTTGCCTTAGTTTTCTTTCAAGGATCATCGAAACAAACTATGTGTGCACATAAGTGGCATAAGTGTAATTATTAGCTGAATTAATCAAAAGGTGGGTAATGCTGCCACTTTCATTTTCAGTTTTAGACATCCTTGTTTGAGAATATCTTCATCAGTACAGTTTTTGCATGGTTTTGAGGTTACGTATTGCCATTATTGAGTCATTGTCTGGACATTTGATAGGTAGTTGGGAAAATTTTATAGCAATTTTGCATATGCGGTATACATGGCATTTGAGCTCTACAACATTTATGCTGCAGAGTTTTAAGCATGTCTAAAAGACCTGAGGTAGTTTTGTTTAGATGATGATCAAATAGTGTTTGCTAAATTGTTAAATGGTTAGAAATGTCATTGGGGAGTGTTGCTTATCTATTACATATTCAAAATAGTGTAGCTGAAGCTTACATAAAGATGCAAGAAAAGGTACATCATACAGGTAAGATATTAACTATTCAAACCTTTCAACAGAATCCCACTTGAACTAAGCTTACAGTCTGTTTGATTATATCTTAAAACTCTCAGTGCTTTAAGTCATGCATTGGTCTGGGTGCTTTATCTTGCAGTTACGACAGGAAACGGTAGAACGATGGATAAATGGGAAAACTTGTTTGCAGGGAAGTAGTTTGTACTGCAGTTCAAGGCTCCCTCTTCCTTCAGCTAAGCTTTCTTTTGCAGCAGTAAATAATAGATTGCAAAAATGGACGTTTGTGCAATGTGGCTGACCTTGTGCCACAAACACACACACAGCAGGTCATTATTTCTCATACAAACAGGCGCACTGATTAGCAGATACGTGGGCAGGGCGGGTGGCTCAGAAATGTGGAAAGAATAGCCTGCTGAACACAGACACACTATCACAGTGACAGACTTTGCCAAACTATGTCACTGATTACATCACAGCATTTCAGGGAAAGTCACTACATTCATTCTTGAACATCTTTTTGCATTCACTCTCCGTGGCCATGGAAACAAGCAACCCGTTGACCAACGTGATGAGAGCTTGAAATTAACAAACCCTGCGTAAAGGATGTGTGACGCTGCTTCTCTTTGCTGATCCCCTGCACTGAAATCACAACCACTGGCCGCTTAACGGCTGGAATGAGAATCACCCTTTATCACCAGCCAGTGTTTGATTCACCCGTCTGTTGCCGAACACCTCTCCACCTCTTTCATGCTTACGTAATGGTGGAAGTTGAAGATGGATGTTTGAGTCATCCCCTCTCTTTAGTTGTTCACTCAGAAAATATCTGTGTACTTCAGAGTTCAATTATGAATATCTCATGCATAAACATACCCACACAGAAAAGAAACAAGAGCAGGAAGTTGCCTACAGGAGCAGCGATTGGGAATTATTCATGACAACACCTCCAGGTCTGTGTGTGTTTGTGTATGTGTGTTCAGACAGTAATGACCCCTGGAATGGCTGCTTCAGCCTGACAGGAATAGACCCTGCTGCTGATGGGAAGTTTTCTGTCCTTCAAGGACATCTTTACTACTGGATAGAAGTGCAGCATCGTCGTCGCATGGATGCAATAGTAGCTACTTCTGAGGAGGCAGCTCGGAAAATGGCTCTTAGCCTTAGGCTTTTAGAGTGAGAACACTCTATAGTTGAATATAGAGTCAGTTTTTAAACACACACACTCAGAAATTCAGGTCACATCAAGAGCTGGTCAGCGAATGTTTGCTTATCAACTTGTCCGGCCACATAGGAATCTGCTTTGTGTCAAAAAAATAAATAAATAAATGGGAATGGCTTTTGGTGTTTGGGATTGTATGGAGCTGTAGTTCTCAAACTTTTTCTAACAATACCACCTCTCTTAAACAACTTGATATGTGGTTTACAACAGTACCATAACAGGAACTACATTTTGGCCAGTTTGTTATTCCATACAAACGAATAGAAAAACCTCTTTTGGCTATTTTCCTTTGGAAGTTAAATTACTGTGACTCAGTTGCTATTGAAAGTTTTTTACATTTTGTCCTATTACAAACACAAACTGTTATGTAGTTCTTTGAGATTTTATCTGATAGACACAGCATAGCTCTAATTGTGAAGTGAAATGAAAACACAACGATTTTCCAAATGTTTTACAAGTAAAAATCCAAAAAGTATTGCTTATATTTGACTCAGTCCCCCCACCATCCACTGACACACCCTCAGGCAATACTTTGTAGATCCACCTTTCATCACTATAACATCTGCAAGGTTGCTTGTTCCCGCTTCACGCATCTAGAGAGTGAAACCTCTAGATGTGTGCCGATTCCTGCTTGCAAATCAACTCTGACCAGCTTACCAATGCCTGCAGTAGACAGACAGACAGACAGACAGACAGACATACATACATACATTGTGGTCTATGCCATACATGTCCTTATAAAAAGTTTAGTTTGATGTCATTTCAAGTTGTAAGTTGACAACAACTCGTCTTTTTGGCTTCCAATGACTTTAATCCTGCAGTCAATCTGTTTGTATATGCCTTGCCAACAATTCATGTTTAAAAGTGATACTAAAAGTGATACTTCTCATACAGCTTGAGAAGCATTGCTATGGTGCAATGTCCCATTAAAATTTTAGCAAAATAAGGTTGTTTTCCCTTTCGAAACACTCAAAGCTGTTGGTTCAAAATGTCATATTGACATTGTGAAAGGTATTGATCCACCAAGCAGGCTTGGTAGTGAAATGAATTTCTTTATTGCTGAAGCTCTATTAGAAATTTCTCTGCAGGCAAAACAATGAGTCAGTTTGGTATCATAAAGAGAATTTAGTTGAGTTTTGAAAGGGAAAAAATAAGCTTTGAAGCACACACGTACTGGGATGTACTTAGGGAATTTGAAGGCCTTTGCATATCAAATGTCAGCACTCCTCCTCCTACTCTGTGGACTAAAACAGAAAAAGAGCAACTTAGCCCTTCCTCTACTCCAGCAGTAGTCTATTGACTGAAGAGATCAGAACTTGCAATTTTCATAAAATTACCTAGGACCAAAATGTTCTTGTTCAGAAAAGAAATATGTTTATTGAGTGTCTAAATAAGATTGTAGATATTCAAGTGTATTTGCAGCATGTCATCTTTGGTTTCCCTCCAGGTGTTCAGTGATATTTAGAGTTGCGAATGAGTCATCGGGCAATACGCGGTGGATACTTTGTGTGACGCTCATGCCTCATGCTCTGATTCCTGCAATTTCCTACAATCAGCCCTCTGAAGAGATCTTTTTTGACCAACTAAAAATAGAAGCTTATATGTTATAAAAATAGCCTTGAGTTCAGTTGTGGATCAAAGAGTTGTGCCAAATCTATCTTATTATACCTCAGTGGGAAAGCACAAAAGGAGCAAAGACTGATTCCAAATGAAACAACCTCTCAAACACCTTCATGTACATTTATCACCACTTATATTCCCTTATATTCCCTGAACTTTTGGAGGTTTAATCCCACTTTTTTAAGTTTTCTAAAAGAAGTCTTCATCAGCAGTTTTTTCTAGTCTTCTAAAGCTTTTCTTTTGACTTCAACTGTTGTTCTCTAATTGTCAGTTCTATCTGGAATGGCGTATTGAAGAGTATGTGGCTAAAATACCGACAGTGGACAAGTTGAGTGCAGGAGAACAAGTCTATAATATACAAATATCTAGAGCGATATGCATATTACATTTTTGGTGAATTAAAGTTTGTTATTTTGATAAATTCAACAATAGAAATGTAAAGGAATCAAATTTTTTTTTGGACAATTAGCACCAAATTACCTGAAAGGAAAATTTTAAGGTGATTTTTTGTGAAATCTTTTTTATGTAGACATGGTATTCTCTTGAGATTTTAAGTCTTTTCAAAACCTTACTATAGGTCAGAGTTAAGAGGCTAACCCAGAAAAAGAGTCGTTTGAAAATGCCAAGTTCTGAATTACAAATAATTAAAGAGGTAAGCAAAGCCTAAGAAAAACCCTAAAAGTCCTTTCAAACAATTTTCAGAAAAATTGATCAATTACACTTTAAAACAACACAATAGAATTTGGCAAATTATCCCCATTTACTGACATGACTAGAGACTGATGCACAGCCCATGTTCTGAATCCAGATCACTGTGCACAGAGAAGCTGAATATGTTTAGCTTTAATCTTACTGTTCTTGTCTAATTTTCTTTGTCTCCCTTGTGTCCAGTTGTCCAGCTCCTAATTAAGCTGCCATTACTAAATACTCGGGCTTCATGTTTTATTAATCGTGTCTAATTAAGACAGAACAACATTTTTATTCAGACATTAATCACATGTGCCAGACTGACTGAACTCAGATGAACCCTCTCAGACGGCATACGTCAAGTCGCTGTGTTACCGTCTCATCTGCTGTCACATGCAGAAGAGCATCACAAGCTAATTACTGTATTGAACTGACTGATGCTTTTTGTTCCATTTCTAAAAAGAGATTTTCTTACGTCCTTTCTGACTGGAGCAGCCCTCCTCCGTGAGTTCTGAGGAGAATCTGGTTTCCTTGAAAAATGGGATGATGACCTGCAGACGTGCTATTAAAGCATCACATGATTGTGTGAGTGGGCAGACTTATGACTAAGGGTACTGAAAGGCCATTTTCTGTTTTCTCAGCAGGACCACATATAGAGCAATTTTCAAATTAACAAGCTTTTCTTTTAAAAATTAAAAGTAAAACAAACTTGGTATTAGAAAAGATTTTGACAAATCTGCAATAGCAAGCTGAAGCAATACAAACCTTTCACTGTTTTATAACTGCAATCCTTGACCTCCACCAACTCAATGAGCCAATGTTATGTTTTTTTTCCCTTTCATGATGGACGATATGATGCTTAATTACTTCTTAGACCAGTTCGAACTGCTTTGCACTCTGAAATCCAAAATAAACATACATAAACAGGAAAAGGCCAAAAGAAGATAATGAAATGTTTTGAGGTAGAATTTTCCTCTGTGTCTTTTTCTTCTTTTTGTTTTTCATATGTTTCTGCTTTTGTTGTCAGGACATGGCAACCATCAGAATAAGTCGTCAAATCTGGACTGGGGAAAACTGTGAAGGAGTGGATAACAGTGACTCTATCAAAGACTGAACACATACTGTATATTTACATTTATTCAAGCAACGAGTGAACTTAATTACCTCAATAACCTGCAGGATTGGAGAACTTAGGAAAACCAAGCAAAGTTGATATGGCAGAAAAACAAAAGAAACAGTTCAAAAGAAAAATAACACTAAAGGATGCTCTAAGAGTAACTGACATAAACAACAAAAGCAATTCAGATAAAACTAAACTCAAACTCTATCAAAACAAGGCAGTTACATATTTTGACTGTCTCTACACCTCCTGCTTTTGCTTTAACTTGCAGCAGTAATTTTAGTGGGATTGAAACCTTGCCTAAAAGCTCCACACTGTCAGTCCTGTCATTAAGACTTGGTAGTTTCACTGTAAATCACCGAAATGTGCTGGACAGGGGTGTAATTATTGTTCAAGCTCTTCTCATGAATAGTTGCATCTAAGAATAAAAAAAATCCCAAATTCCAGCCATAACAATCAACAGGGTGTGAGAACCTCTGTTCAAATTCCTTTGTGCAAAGTTTAAACAAGTATGCATGTAAAAGCTGATACAGAAGATGATTCATTCATGTGTTATTTGTTCAAAAGCTTTGCTTCCAAAAGACTGCCTTTGAAGTAGTTTACACAAATCAAACCAGCTTTGTGTGCTATGAAACATTCTATAAAATCTTACATGATGAAAATTAATGAACTTGTATAAGTTAACATTTGGAGTCGTAAACAAAAAAAGGCAGATGGTCTTTTAATCAGTCACAGAAGCTACTGAAGTCTGTCAAAGCCTGTTTTAGGTTGACTGTCGGTATCAGTAATTGTGCAGAGAAGATCTGTGAAGTGTGGCCAGTGTTTAAACATGGCCATGTCTTCCGTGGGGAGGAAAGCCCTGAGGCATTTCAGTCCTGTGATTCACACAGATAGGAAGACAAAGAAAATCCTTCACCACACACTCCTGTACACACAGGTGGGGCCATGCTTAATGTTTCTTTCTAACTTCATGCTGGCACTTCACAATCTATTCTAGTCTCAACAGATGCACAAGATATTTTAAGTTCAAGTCATTTTCATGTAAAACTGCTGATTCGGCTATATCTGTTTAATCCTGTCACACACACATGCACACTTCATACGAGTTATACAGCTAAGTGCTCCACATTTAACATTTTTCATTCTGAGGGTGTACCTTTACAAGAAAGTATTTTTTCTTAATTTGTTTTGTGACAACCCTCAAAAACAGGTGGATTCGTGTTCTAACACATCTCATTTAAAAGGCGAAACTAGTTCCTCAGCAGGGCATCAGGTTTTGCATGGGGCCTGCCCAAGACACTCATATTTAATTAAGCTGTGTTGAAACAGGGAAATGTCTCCAACATGCCGGGCTCTGATCCTTTACTACTAACTTTGGACTTTACTGCTCTGTGAAAGGCAAATGTATTTATTTTGTACTTAAAAACTGCTGCTAAATGTAATGGGTTCATTCTGCCTTTGCTCAATATAACAAAATCAAAATAAATAGATGTTAAACATAACCTTATTTCATTAATCATTATTCTCAAGTCACACAGAAAAACTTCAGCTTATTCTAAAAGTAGATTGTTTTAGCTTTATGTGTAATGTTATTCCTTGGAGTAGCTTGCCAACATCAGCACGTACATGTGAACACGAATGTGTGAATGACTGAATGCAATCTGAAGTGCTTTGGGGTCCTCTGGACTTGATTAAGCGCTGTACAAGTGTAGGTAATTTACCATTTTTACCATTTGATTTTTTTCATGAATATTTGAGGAGTCGTTGAATCTCCCATGGCAACCATTTTGGGGTGCCTAAAAGCTTGCAAACCAAAAGCTCCTCTTTGGAGCTGCAGGCAGCAGCTGAGCTTCTGCCTCATAGAGCATCCCTTCTCAGGTCTCCTCCACCAGACTACTTTGACGTGAAATAGGCATGTCAGAAAGAACTTCTTAAAGAGACAGAGACCCAATTTCAAAGTCAAATATATTTTAAGTTATATTTGATACAGGCAGCATTTTTATAATTGAAGGTAATTGTCCTTTAAAAAAAAACATGCATAATACCCCCACTTTAACAGTCAGCTGCTGCACTCAGGCTGCCTTATTGTTTTCATTCATGAAGAATCGATTTATGCTCAGGCATTCATAGACAGTGAAAGTAAGCTGTAAAATGTCAGGCGAAAGAGGAAACAGGAGAGGCTGACATCAGAAGAGAGCCGTCAATAGAAGTGTTCCTGTATGCCTGTTGGACAGCCACATCAATGAACCAATCAGCACATCATCACAGATAATAGACCGGCATTCTCCACTTGCACTTGAGTGGGAGACAATGCTGTTTCCATGGCAAACAGTTTTCTCACATTTGCCCATGTGTAAACATCCAGCTGCGGTTTAGTGTTAGTCAACCTGTAATGCTTACACACCTCCTTGTTTCTGATTAGGTTGAATCAATAGAATTGGAGTGTGATTGTTATGCTCTTTATTTGACTCTGTTTTATGGAGCATTCAGTCTTAAGGACATATTGACATTTCAAGGGACAAATTAGGACAAACGAGGGCAACTGGTCAATTAACAGTTCCAGTGAAAAATCTACTTAAGACACAAATGTATGAAGCAAGGAGCACACACTTTTTGTATCAACAACCTCGTTATTAGGTACGCCTGTTAAATTGTTTGTTGACACAAAATGTAAGTCAGCCATTTATATTTAGACATCCAGTGGTGGAAATAATAACTCAGTGAAGTTCAGTCTGAGCCTCAGATTGAGAAAAAAGTGGATTCAGGGAATTTTAATATGGCACTGTTGCTGTTGACAGATATCTGAATGTTTCAGAAACTTCTGATCTACTAGATTTTCACAAACAGCAGTCTTTCAGGTTTGAGGAGAAAATATTGAGTGAGTGACATTTATACCATACCATATCATACTAACTTTATTTATAAAGCACTTTATACACAGACAGGACCAAAGTGCTGTACACAATCATAAAATACAATACAATTATAAAATAGAACAGATCGAATCTAAAACACATATTAATATACAGACACAATAACGTCTGTATATTATGTGGACGAGGGTAATTCAAAAGACAGATAGAAAACAGCATTGCCTAGACCAGTGGTTCCCAAACTTTTTCTCCTGGGCCCCCCAAGTGGCTTCCAAACATATTCTGGGTCCCCCCTATGGATTGGATCTGGTTGGACGATGTGTGTGTCCGGGTGGGGAGCGTACATAGAGAGAATCCCTGTAAGAGACTACCTGTGATACGAAGTGTATCCGGGGGCAGGAGAGGTTGGTAGAGAGACTCCCTGTCATAACACTCTTAAACCTCACCCCCCGGCACATGTATCGCTCATCGTTTTTTTTTGTTTTTTTTCCTTTATCCATACTGCTTTCTTCGTCCCCCATGCAATGGCACAGCGCCCGACAGTTTGGGAACCTCTGGCCTAGACTAACAAGTCACAATATCTACAAAATACAGATAGTTGGTTAAGATTTGGGTGTGTACAGCATACAACTTTGCCTTGTATCAACAGTTCACACTGCTAGTAGTAGTAAAATATGCATCTCTGTATAACTACCGAGTATGTATTTTCTGATGGCTACATCCAGCAGGGTAATGAACCTCGTCACAAAGTTCAAATAATCTCAAACTGGTTTCCTGAACATGACAAATGAGCTCACCATACTCCAGTGACCTCCATATAAATCAGATCTCTCTAATAGAGCACTTTTGAGATGTGGTGGAATGGAGTAGTCACAAAAATATGTCACAAGAAACCACAGCACTTCTGACGCCAAAAAGGTCTTAGTCAGGTGTACCTAATTTGAGTTTGAAAATATTAGGCTAAAATCTAATCTTGTGTAAACAAAACAGGAATTATTTTTAGACATGTTTTGAAGTTTGTTTTTTTTCTAAAACTAATTTGCTTTATCAGTGTAATCTCATTTCTATCAAGTATCCCTATTTAAAACTCACTTTGGTGTTATCTTTCTGATATCCACAGGAAGTGTCCGCCCAGATAAACCTGTGTAAACACAGTTGTTTATCTCAAACATGGTTATCTCATCATTTGCTTTGACCACTTCTCTTTACTTTTCAGAAGAGTTGAATTCAAGCATTTTAAAACTAACAAATGCAACATGTAAGGATATCTGCTGTTTCAGCAACACTTTTTACCATCAGGGGAAGTAGCTTGTTGGAAAGGTTCACTGTACTAGCTGCAATAATAGGATGCAGCTGCTGCCACTATTCAGAAAATAATTTATAAGATTGATGTAGGACTGATGAACAGTGACAGCCGCTGAGGTACATGCTTTTTTTGAACAAACCCTCGACTTTAGCCAGAAGTGACAGAATAACTGCTGACGAACTGTCATGTCACTTACTGTTAACCAGGCAGGAAGACAATAGCTGTTGTCACTGTTTGTATTGCTTCTGGGAGAAGGGAACAGGAACACATCCGACTGGATATCCTCTGTTTGGTTCAGTGGATGAAATCAGAACAATAAGCCAGATGAGTTTAGCCCTGGGAGGAAAACATGGGGGAGGTGGGCGAAAAATCTCTAGAAGACAGTTTTTTTAATAATAGAACAAGAAATGTGATGATATAACAGCCATTTTCAAACCCTCAAAGGCAAATCAGGTACAAGGAAAATGAAGGTAACTTCCTAGAAAACATTTTAATAAACTCTTAAATGTAATTCTAAAGTCAAAATCTTAATTTAAATGACAGCTAATATTACATTATCATATTAAAAGACAACCGTTTCCTCTAGGCTCTGCTGAAAGATTTAACTGTGCTTGTACCTGAAGGCATGCTTTATTAAATTAAGTTAAATTAGAAACGGAATGTAATAAACCATCAGCTAGAATGTATGTGTTGATCCCTTTATTTTCAGAATTACACACATTAAACCATAGGATACTAACCAGGCAAATTATAGAACACAAAGCCGATGACAATCTAGTTAAACACTGCAGCAACATGCTGACAAGACAAAGGTTGTGCAGGCAAATCGTGTGGGCAAATTGTTTTGTGAAATGGAATCCTCAAGAAGGATAAAGATTGGTTCAAGCTATCATGACTTGTATGCTCAGCATATTGGGTTATTAGGGTTTTGACAAAGGGGTTGCCTTGAAAACTCCCAACAATGAGAGTTATAATTTTTAAGAAATGCTCTAATTCAGAGTTTCCAAGTCCTGCACTTCAAGGTCCACTGTCCTGCATACTTCCTGCTGCTGCACACATCACTTAAAAGAATGGAGCACTTGATGGGGACTCCTGTGTGGTAAAAGCTTTAGACGATGATAAATTCAATGGTCGCACTGAGACAGAAATGTTTTCCAATTCTGTTACAAATAAAACCCATTAATTCACTGCAGCCTAAAGCAATCTTCACTTTTTTTCATAAAAGTATCTTTTCATGCTCTTTTAGTTGGCAAGTTTGCACAATGCTTTCTGTATTCAGGTATCATGGAACAAAGCCTATACTTTGACTTGTCTTGTGTCCTTTCAAGGACCCGCAACTTTCCAAATAGCCTGCAAGCTACATGTAGCTTTTTGTGCTCACGGGGAGGTTTTTATAGGATTCTGTAAGGCTGTGATGACTACACCTGTGTGTGACTTACACTGACTGAAAGCAACAACACAGGCAGAGTTAACCACCCTCTCATCAGAGTTACGTGATGAAAGTAATTGTTACTTTACGTCTGTACAGCTGTGTGTGTGTGTATGTGTGTCAGCTGGAAGACCACCTGCAAACCAAAAGTTACGTTTGACTAACACATTTAGTCCGTTTTCTATATTTTTGTGTTTTATATAATAACTTAGCGCCATTGTCTTACAGAGAAACAAATAATTATACTGAAAGAGGCAGGTACATTTGCTTTCACATATTATTAAGCACAAGCTATGAAGGAATGAAAACAACTGCAGAAAATTTAGGGATAACCTCATGTCTACTCCAGATGGGGTTTTGTTTAAGCGTGTCCAAAAATCATCTAGAAAGAACAATTTTTGATATTTATTCTGTCAGTGTTGTTTGGCAAATAAAAAAATAATAATAATAAAAAAAAAAACACTGTCCTTGACAACCTTTCATGTTTAAGTATGACAGAAATCAAAAAATAAAAATAGATCACTAAGTAATCTTTTATGCCCGTATGAGCGAGTCCAGGCATGCTTCAAAATCCTCAACTCTCCCTTATCAAGAACGAGAAAAATAATTAATTTGTTTATGGGGTAATCTTTGTGATTTATTGGAAATTTTTTGAAGGAGCTTTTGTCAATTGTTCCTTATGTTTCTTTCTGTGAAGACACATTGTCCACAACCACTCCATGCGGAGATTGGAGACTCATATCTGTACTGTCATTTGCCAGGTGCCAGCCACCTTCTTTCAGATGTGGGGAAAAAAGAAGTGCAAAAAAAAAGAAATGAAAGCAGCAGCGGTGTAATTATTGTGTGTGTTTATTTTTATTGTCAAGGCTGAAACACAACTCTGTGTGATATCATCTGAGTTTCAACATGTGGGAATAACAGCTGTCAATAAGAATGTTCTGCAATTCAAAGAATACCTGCCAGGTAATATTTTTTTCCTTATCTGCCTCTGCATTTCTTGGTCTTACGTCAGCCCTCATTTGCCCGTCCTTGAAAGCTTGATGATGTTATGATAACGCTGGTCAAACTGCACATCTCGTCTGCTTCTGCTTTCAGATGATGTCATGGCTTACCAGTCATAGACAAAATCAGATCAAATGTTTTCACATCTATTCACAAGAGGCAGACAAAATGAGATCACCTGCCACTTATTCTGTAAAATTTAAATCATCTTAACATGTTTTGGTAGACAGTAATAAATGACATCAGCATCATTCTTTTTTAAAGATTTTTACATTTCCCTGAAGACTGCTGTTTACACCAGGCTTATGGAAGATTATATAACATATGGGAGACAGGTGTTATGTTGAACTGTACTGTGTTGCATACCACCTCTTAAAATGACAGTTTGGTTATTTTGAACATGATGGTGTGAAGTTGTTGGTGCGGTAAGTAAGTCTTAAATACATCAATATTTTTCTCAGTAAATATATATCTAATTGACGTTAGACATACACAACACCAGGTGCAGAAAAATAACTCAAGTAATCCACAAATACAAAAACACTGATGTAGTGTTTTAGCAAAATTTTTAAAGATGTGTGAAATGTCATCCTTGGAGTTCAATTTTGGTCTCATTTCATCAGGATATACATGCAGGATTTTTTTGACTTGTCCAAATCTTTTGCAGGACACCTTAAATAAAAACTTCTGTTTCTTAAACTGTGCAGTCTTGAGTAACGAATGCACATAAAGGCCAATCAGAGTGAATTCACTTCTCAAAGTGGCCTTTGCTGCTTGAACAACTTATATGATTAGTACTTTGAAATGTTTCAAGGAGCATCTGGTCATGGCTGGTTAATGGTGACTTTACGTTCTTTCAACTTCTGGGTTATGGTCCGAGCAAGGACACCAATTAGGATTAGACGAGGTATATTAACTTGTACTGATAGGAGGCACACTTGTTTTTTCAAGCTTTCTGTGCCCTATTGCAGCCTCCTTTTTCTGTATGTTCACCTCATGATGTTGTAGTGACGACAGACCCAAACGTAGCAAGGCTGAGACGGTGAGCAAGATCATTTTTCTTAGTGTTTTAGTAAGAAAAAGGATCAAAAAGTTATTAAAAAAATAAAACACAGGCACCACTGGGAGTCAAAGAAGAACAAACACCACTCAACACTTACGATCATAAACCAGATGAAAGATTTTAAAGGTGAACTTTTTCATCTAGTCATTGATGTCACAAAATTAAAGTCAAACTTCAGAGTTGGCACACAATTGTGAATGAAAATCATGAGTAGAAAAGAAGGATTATAAAGAACAGAGCTAAAAATAAGGATATAAACTAGAGGAGGCTATACGAAGGTATGTGGATGAGTGGGGTGTCTTTGGTGTGTGGAAGACTGGAATGATGATGAGGCAACAAAACAGCCTCACAGAGGGACCTTTGCTTTCAGTCCATTAGCAATCAACTGTCGCAGTGTTGAGAAAACTGCCAGCTTCAAATGTGGATCAACAACAATGTGGGAAAACCATGCATACTTGTGAGAGTGGTTATGTTTCTTTGTGGAAAAGTCGGTAAGAAAATGAAAAAAGCAACCAGAAAATGCTAACATTTAAAGTAATATTTTAGGTAAAACCAGAAGTAATGTGATTCTTTTAAAAATACTAGAATCTTGAAATGCAAATGGCAGTTTGGGATATGCTGAGCCCATAGGTAAATACAACTAAATGACATTCAAGCTGCCATTTGGTTCCCAAATCTTCCCTGCAGAGGATTGTGAAACAATGAAGTATTAGAGTCAAGGTAGATTTCATTGAATTTCATCTAAGTGGTTTCATCTATTTCATCTAAGAAGTTGAAAGTATATCTTTCATCTTTGTCTGATACCGTTTCTTGTACAAGTAAAAGAACTAAATTTATAAAGGGAATTGAAACTTTGTACACAGCTTTTCTATTCATACTGACCACTTAAAGTGTTTTACATTTATCCAGCTTTGCTCACTACCAAGGCTGGATACAGTGATATCCAGAGAGTAAGCTCAGGGTTAAATGCCTTGTGCTGTCATAATGATGTGGCGAGGGAAGAAACTGCATTTGAACATAAAACCTTCTGATTGCAAGAAAACTCTTCCTACTGAACCACAGCAAACCCACAAGTAAACACATTTATTTTTATGTACATTTGCTATGAACATCTCACAGAGCTAGGGGCTGAAGAAAATACAAGCCACACCATTTACTTTATTTTCTTGTGAGAAACAAGAAAATAAGAAACACATTCATCTTTATCCTTTTTGGTCTTTCATATTCTGACAGATTTTCCCCTCTTTATTTAAAGAAAGAATGTTCTTTCTACGCAGAACATTCATTTAACTTATAAATCTTTTTTTTTATTTGTGCTGATCCAACTGGAAGGATTTAAACGTGGTTGATTAGTTTATTAATTACGCTGTTTTTCCTCATCACTCTCTTCTTTTCATTCAGGTCACATGTTCACATTTTGCCATGGAAATGCACCCATGAGCAGTACTGACAAGAAACTGGTATGTTCAATCAACCTCACTGGGAAAATAACACATAGACTATAGCTAGGGAACCAGGTTAGGGTCGTTGGAGATGCCAGCACATGTTATTCTGTCAGTGCTCTGTGGAAATCTTCAAAACATTTAGTTTTTTCTTACATTCGAACTGAACTGAACTGTTTGGGCTGAATCATTTCTACTGATCAAGAAAGAAAGGTGAGCTGCTCAAACACCTAACTGATTGAAACACTTTCATTAACCAAAGCATAACCAAAAATTACCACCAGCTAGTAAATTAAAATGATAAACTGTTTTAAAGAATTACAGCTCAGTGATTGCATGATTAATGCAGACCATCATTATCTCTATGGTTTCTCAGTGGTAAGTGAAAGAAAGCTTTCGCTGCATGAAACCCTAAATTAATAACAGATAATTATTTTATTTTGTTAGAAACAACAATGAATCAAATGTTGAAAGGGCCATTTTATTCCACTTCTTTGACAAAGTTAGTCATTTTAATGTGAAGCCAGCAGCATCTTTTAAAACCTTAAATGGCCCCAAACTTGAACTCCCTTTATCTACTGTTTACAAATCTTACAATGGACTGTATTTGCATAGAATACACAAAAACCTCTAATTCTGAATTAAATATTAGAAAAACTGGCAGTCCATACATGATGCAATGGGACTCATTAATTATTTTGCAAACATCTCTCATAATACAGTTAGACTCAACAGGCAGTTGAGAAGGCTGTCAACTGCCTGTTGGAAAGAGAAGGCTGTCAAAGCAAATGGCTTCCTGCACCTTGTAATAAGCCAACAGTTATTTTCCTGCCAGACTGCTTCCTCATTTACTGAACCATCACTGACCTCCTACAATGGACAAACGCAGCTGTTGTGTCAAGTTGTATTCACAGCCATTGCCTAAGAAAGTTGCATCTTAATTTTACCAACTTAAAATACACCAGTGTTGCTTTGTAGCTACATAAACAGAGCTAACAACTTATTCACTTTACCCTCGCCTTCAATCTTGTTGTACTACACAATATTTAGCCTCTAGCTAGTGGGTGGAGTGGATTCAGTCTCACTTCCTGCACAACAGGAAATGGGGATCAGCACAAGAGAGCTGGGAAGGCCTCCAAGGAGTTGATGGACGAGCTTATTTTACTCCATTGTCTTTGCTTTCCTCAGCAGGTGTGTGAAGCATTTAGTGGAATAAAACAAAGTGGGTTTTGTGCCTGTTTATAAAAGAACTGACATATAACAGGGGTTAAAGGAAATTTACATAAAATTGTGTCCTCTGAAAGTTTCTCAGAAAGAAAATGAAAACAGAAAGAGAGAAATTAAAATGACTTTCCATTAATTCTATTGAGGCTTTAGAAAACTTCAAATCAATAAATGACTTTTGCATGGAACCCTGCTAAACTAGGATTCACAAAATAAATCTTAGTTTACTTATTCTGAAATGAAGAAAATAAACAAATTAATAATAAAATAAACTAAATAATCTAAATTCCAAGATTTAACTGAAAATGGTGGATAAAGTTTAGTATGTGTGGTCAATCATCGGAAAGAGTGGCCACTGTGGAGAGGAAAGGGCAGGTGGGGAGGATTAGATGGTGATGAGTGACAGGGTTACTTTATGACAAAAGGATAACTCTGAGAATAATGGTGAAGGTTCCCAAGGTGGGAAGGAGACCTGCAATGACATGTGGAATGAAGATGGCATAAACAAACAGACAGAAGGATCCGTTGGAGGTGGCAGAGCTGGAGATGGTACAGTTAGAAAGGAGTATAAGGGATCGTGACTGAGATCTGTCTGACCATCACCATGGACAATGCACACTAATGCTGACTCACACTGGCCATTTAACATAAAGTGCAGATTTTTGGACTGTAGAAGGAAGCTAGGGTGATGGAAGAGAATTCATGCATGTAAAGAGAGAAGGTACAAACTCCAAATGGAAGAGGACCGTGCTGCTGAGAAGCAACAGTTCTAAGCAAAAACAGCTTGAACAGCTTTCTCATGCCACAATGAAGTTGTATAAGGGTCTTATTGGCTCTAGTGGCCTTTATTTGAGAGTTGTCAGATAGGAAAGTGGTTAATGAGAGAGGAGGAAGACATGTGGCAAAGGTCGTCAGGCCACTAGAGGTTCAGATTACTCGAACCTCTGGTGGCTGCGTCTGGGACTAAGCCCTCCATATGTGGGTTGTGCTTTACCCCTGCACTACCGCAGCTCACCCCCAGAACGATAGAATTTTAAGAATTTGGAAATCGTATAATGCCCTTGAATGAAGTATATGTAAAAAATCCAGAATTAAATTTTTACACTCGGTACTAATGATTAGATGCACCAGCATGTACCTTTCTTGGCAAAGCAAATTTTTTTGCATTTATTTCAAAAGCACCTCTAACTGAGGCCAGACAGCTAGAATTAGATTTTTTTCTGTGACAGCATTTCACATCAAATCTAATCAAATACTTAAGATAATAAGGCTGTAGCATTCCTTATATTTAGTTGACATACATGAGCTTCTTTCAAATATTGTTCCTATACAACTATTTAAAACATAAACAACTATTTGTTGAAGTAGACACCATCAGAATTATCAATTAAATGGAAGCTATTGCTTGCTTAGTACCTCTAAACAAAGTCATGCAAGAAAAGATTTGAAGTGTATCCCTTTAAGTTATGATGAACTTAACACAAAATTGTTAAATATTGGGTCGGCAAGACAGCATTTACACAGACAGGATTTCATGTGACTTTATTACTGTGTTTACTTGTTCCAACTCGTCAAGAACTGTCAGGTTGTTTGTGATATAACGCTCGCACATGCACAGTTCTCTGTCTTTTCCTGTGTCATAACGGCAGCCTGCATTCTGAGCTTCAGAATCTGTCTGGACTTGTCTGAAATTCCACGTAAAGTAGGACAGGCCTGATTCAAAGCAAGGCACAGTTCGCAAACTGTTTATATTGTTCATGTCTTGAGTATAATTCATCTCAAAAACTAACAACCAGCAAATCTTGAGGAGTAAAGACAACAAACTAGTGACTTGGGATTTTGGACTTGCTGTGGATTTAATGCTGGTTACTCAGTGGCATACCATCTTTGTTTATGTAATGAAGCACTGTGTTTGATCAGATTGCCTCAGCACCATACTTTTGAATTACGTTTTACTTATCTTTCTGTAGCGTTCGTTGGTTAAAAATGTAATTAAATGGCCCTGCACGAACATGAACCTCCAAATCATCACAGTAATTTAGGTCAGCACTACATGGTCCGGCTTGATCCAGGCTCTGTGTAACCCATAGGATTCAGGCAGAGGATAGCTCAGTGTGATTTGTCTCAGAATGTCAATGAACCCTCATGTAGCTCAGCTTGAAATAAACCTGCTCTGCTTGGTTGTCTTGGTGAGAGAGAGCCTAAAAAGGTCTCCTTCTTCAGAGGGGGTTTGATTGTCAAGTGTTCGCCAAATTAATAAACTCTCAAAAAAGAACCATTGAGGTCACCAGTGAAAGGAGGGAGCTGGTGTAATTCTGCTGGTGACGTGGGCGCTCCTTTTGCCTGATCCTCGTTTTGTGACAACCTGGAAGACAAGATCTTGTATCTAAGAGGGATCTGACAAAAAGTAAAAATAGATTTAAATCTTCTACAAGTGCACTTCTCCATCTTCATAACAAAGCACTTAATGCACAGGCAGAAAAGAAACACAGAAAAGCAAGGCAATAGAGCTCACTCTGGTGTATTGATTTCTACCAGTAGCAGAAGAAGAAGAACAGGTCAGTAGACCAATGGCTGCTAAGTGATGTGGTTGGTTTGATAATGGCCCTGTGTGTGCAGGACAAGGCAAACAAATAAAACGAGAGGTGATCAAAATTTCCTTCTTCTTACTTTGAATTAACTCAATGGGTGGTGACGGTAGCAGAAACCTCTCGGAGCTATTGAAGAAAACAAGAAATGTACAGCCTTTGGTCAATATATTATTGTTTTTTATCTCTTTTACCTTGCTGTGACTTTGTTGTTACATAAAGTATGTTTATAAAAAAGAAAGAGGAAGAGATAGGATTTAAATACATGAAGCTGAATAAATACTTTTGTCAGGGAATTTATTCGGCATCAGCCAAAGTTTCTTCTTAGATTTTATTTTTTCTGGTGGTAGCTTAACCACTTGATACAAATTGTCCCATCTTTTTTTAGCATGTAAGTTCCCATCAGGGCCTTCTGTAGAAAGTTGTACTGTGCCCAAAATCTCAGTGTACTGTTGATGATGAGTTTTCAGAAGTTTTATACAGACTGCAGAAAAATAGACTGGTTGAAATTTATCTTTACAAAAATAAAACTTGGTATACTGATGTTACAGTGCTAGAGACGTCATATAATCCTGCCTGGAGTACATATTTATGATCTATAAATATTGCTAGCTACTAAGGGAATGTTCCTTGTTTGCTCTGCTAGGTGTTAATACCCCACTCTTTATTGTTCTTGAGGATTTTAACAGTACAAAACTCTTTAACAAACCTCCAAAATACGGACAGAATATCAAGTATTCAGCCTTTCACTAGCATACTGGACCTCTGCTAGTCTTAAACATTAAGACTATCTAGTATTAAAGTAAAATATGTTAAATAAGATTAAACTTTAAGATTAAGTGACATTGGTACAGTGTGCCAGTGTCCCTTTAGGACTCCTGCAAACTCCATCTCTTTCCAACTTACAGATAAAAACTAAAAACAAACTTAGTATTTGCGAGGATGTGTGTGTGCAGATCAAGACCTTTTGGACATGTAACAACAAACCAAACTTGGTCAGGTGCATCTGAGGTAGCTGCACCTGACCAACGAAGGAGCTTACAGCAGTGGGGACCTGGCGAAAAACAAACCGATCAAGAAGATCAAGGCAGCTAAAAGGAGCGACAGCGATAAGCTAACAAGGAGCTTCTCAGTTAATGATCCAGCAGCAGTTTGGAGGAGCCTGAATGACATCACTAACTATAGGAGCTCAACCCACCCCAACACTGTGATGACTCCCTTCTGACTTATAACCTTAACAGTTTTTTCTGTAGGTTTGACAAACAGCCATTTCCATCTCCCAGCCATTCACCCGTTACTCACACTCACACAAGACGACTACCTGCTCCCCCACCCAACAACAACTCTGTATTCCCCCTCCTTCCCTCTTTAATCTGACTTCCTGCTCGGACAAAAGACATCTGAGGAAGATATCAATGGACTCTTCCAGCATCAGAAGACAGGAAAGCATCACAACCAGGAGGTGTATCCCCTTCCTGCTTATGAGTGTGCTGACCAACTGGCCCCCAGTTTCACTTAGATCTTTAACTCAGAATTTGAATGTATGTGTGATTGAATCAAATTGAATTTATTTTTGGTAAAGGTCCTCAAGATATCATTTGTTGTGAATTGGCGTTATATTAATACATTACATTTTTAACAAGTCTCTAAAGTTGTGTGAGTTTTTCTCTTGCTTTATACCCTCCATCATCATCCTGATCTAAAAAAAGGCACAAGCACAGGATTAGATCTCATCCTGCACCCTTTTAACTACACAAGAGCCAGTGTCAGAACTAGACTTTTATACTATGAGGCTGTCTTTACCCAGCTTATCAGTTTAGATACACAGTTGTGCCACAATCCATGAAATTTCAGATTATTTTCAAATTCCATCACAAGAAGAAGTATTTTCCTTCTTCTTGTTAAAGCCATTTTCTCATTAGTATTATTTGACAAGCCACTTCATAAAAGTGAAGTTAACATTTCAAACATGGACTAATTGTGTAACTTTTGAAATGGTTGGGCTAGATTTTATGAAGGGGTATCAGAGTTTAGGGGTTGGAAACAAATCCACACATTTCAGATTTAACGGATCCAAATAAAATCCTAGGGAGTGTGGATACTTTTATAAGATACATCTTGCGCCACATGGTACTCAAGCAGCAACCCTTTGAATCTTTTATGTCAATATAACTCATCAGTACTGAGCCAGGAAAGCTGGCATGAAGATTTTGTACTATATTAAGGTTTCTGTATTACAGCCCTGCTGCCAGAGCTTTAATAAAATGAGGGATTGGCACAATTTATGTTGAGCCACTGTCAGCCTTAAATGAACATTTACATGATACAGACTGCACACTTCATTATGGATGTTTCAGGTAGAAAGCACACATAATGGAAAGAGGTGGATAATTTGTTCCACAAGACAGCATGGGGGTGTTTACTTCTGCATTTTTAAACCTCAGATATTGATAAACTGTCTCACCCAAGTGGTCAGAAATTACTTCCTATTGATTCATTTGTTCAAATGTGCGTCAATCCAAAGATGCTGCACACATCTAAATGTGTGCAGCAGCAAAGGTGTGGGATTTTTGTACGTCATCCACTTGACGTAAAATTCCCCACTGATGGTCCCACATACCCTCTTCACCTGTAATTTTCTTCAGCCTGGCAACTGTGCGAACAGGGATATGACACACAACAGCTGTTCTTTTAAGTTCAAGCTGTGTTTCAGACTCAGCGGTCCATAAAAATTTAGAAAAGGTAATAAAAAGACCTGAGATGAAAGCAAATACTTAACAATTTGATTTGAAACAGACAACATGTAGAGTAGGGTTTTTTTTCTTAGCCTGCTGAGTTTGGAGCCCTCCCTGCTGAGCTAGATAAAGCATCTGCAGCATTGTTCTCTGACTCATCTAAACACAAAAATATTTAAAAAACAAATAGCACATAGAACATTGGAGGAAGAAAGTACATTCACATGTTGAAAATAAGATGTACACAAGTGATATACTGTAAGAGCAGTTCAAAATCAGTTTATTTGGGACACATGAAAACAAAAAATATGTATTCCACACACATATATGCTTTTCAACTAAAGTTAAATTTAAAGAACTCAGTTTAAGGTTTTTATTCAAAGACTAAATAACATAAATTGATATTCATCCTTGTTTTCTAGATGCTGTGCACAACTCACAAAAGGCAGACTCCAATTCTCTGAATGGTCTCTGTTGCAAAATTCTGCGTGTGTTGACCACAGATGACCCTCGCTGAAAGTAAAAACATGGTACTGCATACAAAAGTCATACCACTGAAAGCTGAAGCAGCAATATTCTGCTGTATGAGTCTGTCTAGGTACAGATATTTACTTATGAATTACATTATTTTACCATTTCAGGGCTAGTAAAAGGTTCTCCAAAGCACAGGAATGACATATTTTTGCAGAGCATCATAAGTATATTTCACGAGACATCTGGTGAAGTCACCGCTTAAATGGTCTGAGTCATCCCTTGCTTATTTTTTTAAGAAACAATAAGACTCGCCAAATTTCTCATTTATTAAATGGAGTTGTCAGATTAGTTTTTTTTCCTCCATGCTCATCTTTTCTCTTCCCTTCGTTTTGTCGTGCCGCATCGTGCTGTGCTTTCCTAAATGCATTGTTGGGTGCTGAACTGTGTCGTGATGTCTCAGGTCTGTGTTGTCCTGAAGGACGTAGTGAGGCAGGCGAGACAGGCTGCATTACAGCTCTAATGAAATCTGTCAGCTCAGACTGCACTCAGGGGCAGCCTGAAGTGCAGCAGCACTACTTACCACCGCACTGGAGAGGAGAGGGACTGTGAGGTGGGTGTCAAGGGTTAGGGTGAGGGTTGTGGGGGGTGCAGGATGAGATACAAAGATTGATGTGATTTTGGCAGCATTTTTCTGCGATGATGTGTGTGTGTAGGAGAGAAATTAAAAACTAATTAAAATGGTATTCTGTCATACTAGGCTATCTCACGCCATTGGCTCCAAAGCACAGGAGCAGACAGCCAACTACTACCTTCATAGACAGGCTGGGACTGAACAGAATACTAATGGTGGCAGGAGGCATGGTGAAAGAGAGATAACGGAGGAAGAGGGATGAGGCAGAGAGAGAGAGAGGATAGTGTGACAGAAAACGCAGGGAGTGCTGACGACTGTGTGTGACGAGATATTCTCAAAACGATTAAAGAATCCATTGTACAAGAGAGCCGTGGGATTCATGTAAAATAAAACATGAATCGCACAAAATTGACCGACAAAATTCCCACCAAGAGCGAATTCAGGATTTATCACAGCGACACCACGCGATGTATTTGAAGACCAAACAGCAGTAACAGAGCGAGCTGCTGTTCAATGAGACTAAGCATACTGAAGGACAGAAAATGCAGAGCTTCTTTTTTTTCTTTTTCTTTTTGCATTCAGACAACAAAGTAATGAAGCAGCCATTCAGAAATTATTACTAGCAACCATAACTCCTCCTTTGGAGCATTGTCACAGGGCTCGGTTATAGCAGGCAGGTTTTTTTTTTATTATTATTTCATTTCTTCTGGATCTGTTATTTGTTTATTGCATCATGACAAAAGAATGTGCAGCCTGAATAAGCTATGTGAAAAAAGGTTTGTAAATCAACTAGTGTCACAATCTGATCAAAAATACATACAAATTCAACTGTCTCTATTAGAAAACAAATATGCGACATTTCTGTGAGGTCTCTAGGGCTTGGATTTTTTTATTTTTATTTTTGATCAGCATTAAAATTATTACAATTTTAAAATGGAAAGACTGCTAATGGAATAAGAAAAATAAACTGGTACTCAAAATATATAATTTTTTCATTAATTATTTTTTTTATTATTTAGTGATACTGAAGAGACACAAAAACCGACAAATGTAGAAAACAATAAACACCAATGCCAATACTACTCACAGCTACTACTACAGGGGAAAATAGGAAGCTGGGTTATGAGGGAACTGATCATTTAAATATTTTAACATTTATCACCACTGTTAGTCAACCAAGAGAATAAGGAAGGGGGCATTTGGGTTTATTTTTGAGTTTTAGTACACAACAGCAGGGAAGAAAGGGGAAATGATGGCTGGAGTTCAGAATAACATTGATTTGTCATCTTCCAGCACCAGAACCTACTTATCGACTGCGTTACCCTGAATCGGACTGTTGACTCACTCACTGGGCAAATTAGCCTTCTCCACTGTTCCGGGTCTCATCTTACTCAACACAAACAGCTGCTGATTTGTCTGGAAGGTAAATCAGACCAGCAGGTATCAGTTATGACACAGTTCGATGTGTTGGTGGTTTCTCACTTTAGACTGGATTAAACTAAAAAAAAAAAAAAAAGTTATTAAGCATTTCCTTCAATAGAGTCTAATCTGAAGTGTTTGTGTACACTTCATATGGATCAAACTGAATTCTTATGATTCCCCATCTAAACTGATCAAGTCTGCAATGATTGGAGCTACTTGAAAATATAATCAGTGTAGAAAAAAACTGCATTTAAAATGTCCATGTTTATTGCGGGATCCAGACTTGTTCATGCACATAGAGTCATGTTTGTTTCTGTTTGTCTCTGTCCACCTAACATGAACTCCACTGTCATGTTAGGTGGCTGTCAACCATGTTGCAATAGTCTTTTCAGCATTTTACATGTCCACTTGTGCCTCCTTAATGCTTTGTGTTATTTTTTTTTACATCCTTTTGTATTTAAAGATGTTACAAAACAGTCTGTATGCATAAATTGCTTGTTCGTGCAGGTACAGAAAACGAGCTGTCTAATAAATACAAGAACTATGAAAGGTTCTAAAATGTCAAAGCAGTTCTAAAATGGCAATGTTCCATTGCAAATTTCTGGAGCAACTTTGAACCAATTTATTTAATAAAGTCAAATGTGCATTAGTATCTAGAGCAAGAATTAATGAAAATACTATGGTTTTATAGATATTTCAGAATCCTACTTTACTCAGCATATTTCCTCTAAACCTAAAATAATGTTAAAGCCCACAGCAGAAGAAAGAACTCTTACTGTCATGATCTGATAGAATTTGAGTGTCGTTTGATTCATAGCCACTGGCACTCTTCCCCTTTTTGCAATATTTTTATGCCTTAGACAATTTAAAGCTAAATGATAAGGCATGGCAGAGTAAAACAGGCACAATTAAACTTATAAGTAAAGCATAATACAATGAACCATTGCAGTGAAAACATTGTGACAGTCTCACTTTCTGCCCCAATTTCACAGACAGCCAATGAATGAAATACTAACTTTAAATTCAGGGTCATAAAACAAATGGGTTCTTCAAATTATTTCCAGCTTTGTAATGTGACCACATTCTGTCTCATACCACAACAACTTTTGCGTGGCATTCATTTTCAAGATTTTTAATAATTGTTGACATGAAGTTATGTAAAGAGGAGATACTGCATTTCCTTCGGTTTCTATTGGTTCTATTAATATTGTTACTGACATTCATTTGCCTGATTTTCTTGACATGACGATTTCAGAGTCCTTGGCAAAGTTTCTGTGTGTTGTGGGGGTTCACCTCTTGGCTGTTTTGACATTTCATGCTCTTGATATCAAAAGCAGCCTTTTATTTTTGATTAAATGTATGTGACTGGGTTTACACTGCTGGCTTTGACTTTATTTTTTTTTTTATTTTGCTATTGTGGCCTTTGTCTGAGCTGCATATTTTGCCCGTAAAGCAACATTGTTTTTGACACACACTGCATACTGAAAATAACAAGGCCAACAGAGCAGTAAAAGGAGGAGGAAAATGACTCTCTTTCGAAGTGTCCAGCTCCACCTTTGAAATTAAAATTCACACTGATCAAAGAAAACTTTGAATTTTAGTAATTCCCCTAATCAAAACTTGTTACATGAGTAAGATGAAGTACAAAATTAGGATCTTTGTTGTGAAAATTTAATTTTTTTTTTGTCTGAGCCACCGCTTCCATCCAAATGGTTTAAGTACTTTGCTCATTATGTGTGTTTTAGGGACAAGTGAACATGAACTTAGGTCAGAATATTTTAAAGATCATAAGCTACAAGTGAACAAGATGTGACAAGAAACAGCAAAACGGAATAAAGAAGAGTACACAAAAACATGACTTTTTTTTTAACACTTCTCATATACAATTAGACCTGCTTACTTTTTACATTGGATCTAATTTAGTTACAATAATCAGAAACTCTATTTATTGCCAAGAAAATTCTAACTTATTTAGTTATTTGGATTCATAAAAAGAATGACTAATTTATGAAATACCTCAGTACATGTATAAGTCTAGGAAATACAAATACAGCATGTTCTGTAAATGCTGCAGGTAGGAAATGAGAGACGCCAACTATCCTTTAAACTGGCTGTAAGGATGGACTTGAAACTGGCTATTTTGAGTTCTGTGGGCACTATTACAGAAACTGAGCGGTTATTGTGACATTACATTTGCTGAGGCTTTTATTGGATTGAAATAGTATCTGCTAAAAAAAAAATGAGGTAAATATAACCACAAGCACTGGCACAGACTGTCTGGCTCAACAAAGCCAAACAAATGCATCACATCTTTACCAGGTACATTGCACAAAGTCCTAAATTAGCTGAATCAGAATTGGTCGAAGTCAATTTCCTTTACAGACCCAATCTTTTTTTTTTTTATCTTTTCAGACCAAATATTCAGACTTGTCTTTCATATAAAATCTGTATCATAGGTCTTTAGTGTTTATCTGAATGTGTTTTCATGTTCCACCTTCATCCTTTTTTCTGTCTTGTCAAAAATAGCAACACAAACTAAAATGTTTCATTGACTCTTTATGCTAAAGAGTTCAAACTCGCACTGTGGAAATATTTAGCATGCACATTGCTTTAGACAGCGGTGTCCAAAGTCGGTTCTTGAGGGCCGGCATCCTGCATGTTTTAGTTCTCTTCCTGGTTTAACACACCTGGATTAAATGATGGCTCACTAGAAGACCTAAGAAGAACACTAACATGCTGAAAAGGTTGTTACTACCACAACAGGGGAAAACTAAAACCTGCAGGATGCCGGCCCCCGAGGACCAACTTTGGGCACCATTGCTTTAAACTTTGCCCATGTTGCCCGTATCAGAAACCACCCTGGTCACAACCTCTGATTATCTCAAGTCATCAGCCTTTCAACTAGTCAGGTGCTAGTAAGTATGGTAAGTCTTGTCGCTCTGCCATCCTGGTTAGTTCTCTAGTTTCTCTGTAATGTTTCTTCTTCAAATCCATTTTCAGATCCACAGGTGCTACTAGAGCAAACTACTTGCTACCCACTGTTAGTTCATTACCGCGTGGGAGTTTATTTAATCTGGTAATTTAATCTGGTAATGTAATTTATGTTACTTTTGGCATCTTTTTTTTCCCCCATACTTAAAAATGACCTGACCATCTGGATAAAACCTAAACACTCTACTGTACACAGAGTGTAAGAATGTCCATAGTTGGTCAAATAATCCTTACCTAAATGTAGCAGAAGATGAGGATGACAACATTGAATTTTTTAATTGTTTTTAATTTAATTGAATCTTGTTTAATCATATTCAAAGTTAAGCTCTTTAGGATTAAAGGTTACCTTTTGAAATTTACTGAACTGTATTTTTTACCAACCATAAACAATTTGCAATCAGTGATAAACTGAGTTATGACATAAGTACCAACAAGAATGATGCTTATGATTAACAAATAACTAAACTGAAAATGACTGTGATTCACCACAAAACAAGGTGAGGCTATGTTAAGCTTAGAAACATGGTAATGGTAATATCCTTATTGAGTAGAGGAGCTGAGAGAGGGATTACTTTTAACAAGTCTTACATTAGAGGTTATGTTATTTAAATTATGAAATGGGCTTAATTTAGACCCTACTGGGAACCAGACAGCACCTAGCTGAAACAGAACAGCCTTACCTTGTCAATGTGCAACCGGAACTGCCGAGTTTGGCTGACATAGAGAAGAGTTTCCCTCACCCTGCCGCAGACTTCTGGTCTCGGGTTGATCGCGGGTTTCTGCCAGCTTCTGTCAAAGTGCAGGTACACCTGGAGGATTCAAAAAATATTCTATGAAGCTCATACTTTGGAAAATTATCGGAAGGCAAACAACTTCCTTTGAAAGTCTTATAGAAACTTGTGCACTGAGACTGTGACTAAGGAAAAAGGTTATATTATGCACAGTTCAGAAAAACCTGAAATTAGACAAATAAATTCTTAAACCTCCTTAGAAGTGTGACCGTTTAGTTATATGGATATATGGATTACTTCACTGTGCTATAAAACAGCACTATGTGTCTGCAAAATATATTATCATTCCTCTTTAACAGGAATTAGCTGTGAATTCATTTCAGCCATCTTAAATATTAATTAGTTAATGTATTTAGGCAAGGGTGTAAATCCCATCTCATTATTGGGGGGACCATAGACAGGGAGATTTTTTAAGAGTAATTTTTTGGGGGGGGGAGGGTCAGCAAAGGTATAAAATGTGGTTAAATTTTTTTTGTGTGTGTTCAAGCTGCACCATCAAAAATGCCTAGTAAGTAGCAAAGAATAACAAAAGTGTGTTTCTCAGTAAACAACCTGTTGAGACCCATAGAAGTCAAACTAAGATTCAAATGTCGCTTAGATATGAGTTTGGTTCAGAGTCACAGATCTAATCTCTGCTACACCTTTACAAACAGCTAACAACAAATTTTATATGGCAATTATAAAATACAGGTGGGAAAGGAACGTAAATGGCTGCACGACACAATC
>CAEGAE010054565.1:0-32153 GCA_903067095.1 Girardinus metallicus
TTTGCTAAGGCTAACAATTAGGGGCCGGGATGTTGGAGCCTATTGAGAATTAGATTAATTTGTTTTGCTAAATTATTGATGTTATAGATTTAAGGTTACATGAATGGTAGATCTATTGTTGTTTATTTATTTGTTTTGCTTAGACCCTCCTCCCTGTCAATCAGCCTCCTGCTGTGATTAACAAGCAGAAGCAGCTGCTGTGGTTGGTCTGATTGCTTGGGGAAGGAGTGAGCAGTGAAACAGTTTTCTACCTCAAATTAACGTTTATATCTAATTTTCTGTAAGTCAACCCGGAGAATATTTCTGTTATTTTTACGAGTAAAGAAAACACACTTTTTGATACCAGAAAAGTCTCCGCGAGTGCTTTTTGATTTGAGAAAGTCGAAAACCTCCTCCTAAAACTACTCTGGCATTTTTGATTTGTTGGACCTTGTAAGGATGCAAGAGTAGCCATAACAGGCAGTCTGGCCCTTTTAGCCTCAGCAGGTCCTTTTTATGTTCCTCCTATGTATGATTTTTCTCACCAAATTTTCTGGAAAGTATGAGAATTTGGTGTAGGATACAAGCCACCCCTTCTCAAGAACACTATGCGAGTTTAAAACAGTTGGTTTGCTATGAGGCTCAATTGTATCAAGATAAATCAGAATTTACAACAAAAATACATAACAAAATAGAAAAACTGACAGTTCCGTTTTGTTTTTTAGAAAGTGGAACTTATGTTGGATGAGTTTTATTGATTATTCTGTCTTGTTAAAGGATTGAAGTTAGAGTTTTGTTAGGAACTTTTGTCTGTTTTCTGCCCTTTGCAAACTGGTGAACAGTAAACAATCTGATTTAACAAATTCAGAGAGCTTGTCAAACTTCCAATTGTTGATCACACATGTTTGATAGTTTTTCTTTGTCTCCTTTGTTGCTTTTTGTCCATCCTGGGTTGTTTATGTAATCTTCAGAGGTTGTGTTTGTGTATTTGAAGATGAGAGTAACAGAATGCTGTACATGACTGGTCTCACAGTGTAGAAATTGTGAGCCTCAGTTATTCATGTCCACTCAAGCAATGCGGCTTGTCCCAGCTGGATTAGACGACACAGGACTCACCTCAGGGGAATGCGCCTGGTTATTACTTCTGTGTTTGGCTGTCCTGAGGTCAGTGACCACCATTTGGCAGCCAGTAGAGACAATCTGGCTGTTTTTGTTTGCTTTTAATAAAATTCTGATTGGTTTTGTCTTCATCTTTGCCTGATTCTGTTACGTGACACATGCTGCCTTTACTGTATGAAATCAGTGATCTGCACACAAGTTCACTGAGATCATATTAGATAGCTTTGACATCTATGTTGAGCTCATGAACAAGCCAGAGCTAACAAAATGTACAAATTAAAACAGCGTTTACCTTCCTTTCCTCAGCTTGGCTAAAAATGTATCACAATTGACGATGTACTAACATTATGTAGCTACTGAACTTTATCAGTTCAGTGTCAGATACAAAGCAGCTTGATGTGAACAGTGTTTCCTGCTGAAAGCTCCAGCTTTTGGAGCTGCTGTCGTTCCGCTTGTATATACCAGTGCATTTATTAGGTGGATATGTCAATTGATTGGTCATTGACATATCCTCAAATGAACCGACTTTTTAGGCAAATAGACTAGAGTTTGATTAAAGCGGACTAAAAGTGGCTGGTGAGATTGGACTGTATTTAATCATTAATCATTCGATTCCCGGCCCGGGATCTTTCTGCACAGAGTTTGCATGTTCTCTCTGTGCATGCGTGGGTTCTCTCCGGGTACTCCGACTTCCTCCCACAGTCCAAAAACATGACTGTCAGGTAAACTGGTCTCCCTGGATGTGAGTGTGTATGTGTGCATGGTTGTTTGTCCTGTCTGTCTCTGTGTTGCCCTGCGACAGACTAGTGCCTCTCGCCCGGAACGTTCCCTGGACATAGGCACCAGCAGCCCTTCCTACTCCACTAGGGACAAGAGTGTTAGAAAATGGATGGATGGATGGACTCTTGAAAGCAGTAGATTTTACTTTGAAGTTATATTTTCTCAACTCTTTTTACATTTCTATTACATATTGATATTAACTAATAGCACAGTACGCTTTGATCACACTAACACCAGGAGAATGAGTCAGACTGAATCAGAGATAACTTGTGTAACAGTTTTCCATCCTCTATAAAATCCTGCCTTGCTGCTGATTGGTACATCTACTGGTTAATGCACTGACAAAATGAGAAGGAACAAACTCACTAATGCACACCATTATCTTCAATTGAAAAAAAAACACTTTATGCCACACTAAGCCACTTCAACTATGTAAGTGAATGAGTGGCTGATGGGATCGACTGACGATAAAATGGTCTACAGAACCTGGGAATAAAAACTAATTTGAGAATACAATTTTTATTTTTACTGAAGCAGATGCACCATATAGTGGTTGTTTTTATTTTAATATGTAAATTAAAATAAGAAAAGTGTTAGTGTGAAAGAAATGACTCAGACCTTATCTGTTTATCCAGTGCCCATGGCCAGGTGTGAGGAAGGACAGATTGCCTTACAGCACCATCTTAGTTTTACAAATAGAGAACTGAATAAGAATGTGACAAATGAAAATCAATATGCTGCACTCACGGTTATAAGGTTTGCAGAATAGGTAAGAATAAGCAGGAGAGCTTGTTTATCAGCTCTCCTAATTATTCTATACCTGGTCTGTGAACCTTTTAATGTTGAATAATATACTTTTTTTCATAGAGTGTCTGTCTAAGAGAAAAAGGAAAAGGCACAGACATCTAACTGAATTTAATAAGGCTAATGTTGATGACAGTTTTAATCCTACTGAAATCCTTAATCTAGTATTTCAGATGTTGTTTGTGTTTTGCTTTTTCCCTCAAGAGGTTATTTTTAATCTTTTTTCTTATCCCAAAAATTCTAATTATTATGGAGAAAAGTTCAGTTTTAAAACCATAAAGCCCTAACACTTACAGCATTCTTCAGACACAAACAAGGCTAGACACCCTGTTAAAGCACACGCTTCTGTCAGTGTGTTTAACAAGCATTAGTATTCAGCACCTTGTCCAAGACCAGCAGACTGCATCAGTGGGAGATGACACAGTGACAGTCCCCAAAGCCAACACCCTCCATTTGTTTGTCAGTGTCATGTCTTCTTTCCAAACTCTTGTCCTGCTTGTTCATTTCGGTCTTCAGAGCCTGTCACATTTTAGCCCAGCAGCCCCGGTAATCGTCACTTAATTGTGCCCTCCATGCAAAGCAGGGGACACTCATACAGCTGCGAGAGCAGCATCCTTCAATTAATTCTTCACTTGCAAATTATTAATTAAACTCAATTCTTCATATTGTTGTGAAAGCAAATGAATGGCAAATCATTATGATGGTAATTACACGTTGCAGTAATGGAGAAAGTGGTCATTAGTCCTCATATTTTATGTATGTAGCTGCTCTTGAGACCTTGAAGATTTGT
The DNA here is from genome assembly GCA_903067095.1 of Girardinus metallicus. Lineage (NCBI taxonomy): Eukaryota > Metazoa > Chordata > Actinopteri > Cyprinodontiformes > Poeciliidae > Girardinus > Girardinus metallicus. Next base: position 3,473 of record CAEGAE010054565.1, read on the forward strand.
GAACTGCACTTTTAAAACAGAGGCTGACATGGTAGAAGTGTTTTACTTATGTATTTTACATTTTATTTGTGATGGTTCCCTGTTTACACTTTACTTAGCTCTTCATACTCACTTTTAGAAGTGAGTATGAACGAACAACAAGTAGAACTGAGTGAAGGTGAAATCCCTCGTCTGTTCAACACATTGTCCGACTGAAGACTGAAGTCCAACATGTTCTTTGTGAGGGACGTTCAAGTTTGACCTAAAAGGACATTAATTAGATTTATTGGAGAAATGCAAAATATAAATAGGATATTGATCCTGATCTCAAAATGGCAACATATATTTTGAGTAAATGTGTGAAATTAAAGATGATGTTTTTTCTATTTGTAGTCTGTTCCATGCTAACTTGAATACATTCAATGCACTTTTTTTTTCACGGCTTTTTTGCATTAAATAATTTTTATAACCACTATTCTGTCTGTAAAATTTTAAATATCTAGCAAAGCACTTAAATTGCTGTGTTTGAAAGGATCCAAGTGGAACACAAATTAACCAGAGCTCTCTTCTCCCCACAATTTAGGATTTAAGAGATTGATAGGGACAGAAGGCTTGGAACTAATCCAAAACTGAGTGAAGACACCATAACCTGCAGAACTGCTGCAGTGTAATAAAGGACCCAATTGTCTGTGTCACTGTAAATGTGCTCAATTTTATTTTATTTTTTTCTATGCTGCTGTTTTCTGGTCAACTAAACACTGTAACTATAGCTAATAAAACCCTCACAGCTCTGTGTTATTTAAGAACATCAGCGTTATTCAACAATAGATTCTCTGGCATGAAATTTGTTCAAGTGTTTTGACTAGCTTCAGTCAACCTTATAAAAGTCACCACATTAAACATGTTGGTCTCCAAACAGCAGTGTATTTTCCATGTAAGGCACAGTTAGTCACAACTTCCTCCGGTCTGCTGAGTAAAAGATTGGAAACTAGGTTTAATTTTTAACATTTTTGAATAACAAGAAGCTTTATTTGCTTTTTTCTGACCATAAATAATCATTCAATCCATCCAAACATATTTTTGTGCATTCATTAGTTTCCTAGTTTAGCTTACAGTTGTGTTACGTAATATTTTCCCATTCATGAGGATGTTCTGTAGAGTATGGGCATGGTGTTTGAAAAGTTACACAGTCACAAATAATTATAATAATAATTTCAGATATTTAGTATGTTATAAGAGAAAAAAAAAGTCAATATATCAAAGTCATATTTCCACCATGGCTTTCAAATATATCAATTCCCAAAATAAACTAGAACTATCAATTTTGTAGTTAAGCTTCCTACAATTGGTGGGTTATCTTGCTTTTGCAGAAAGCTATTTTGTGTTTTGATTATCTGGATTACACAAGCTTTTGTTATTGGCAACAGTCAGAGGGCTTAAATTGGTTTTCTGCAGCTTTTAAACACATGATGTAAGACTTTCCAGTTCAAAAACTGAGAACAACTGTGATTAGACCTATTTTGCAACTCGACCGAGCCAATCAAGACCAAGTTCAGCTTTCATGTGCCTCCTGGCTACAAAGGAAAACTTTTTCTACGACCGGGTAGAAACCGTAATCATTTGAAATCCAGTTACATGGGCTAAACTGGTACATATTCTTTGGATATATGGTGGATATAGCATCCTGCTTTCAGTATGCCTTTCTTCGTTAGGGACGGGAAAGCTGGTCAGAGCTGATGGGAAGATGGATTAATATAAAACACCAGGGAAATGCGGATGAAATCCAGTTAGAAGCAGCAAAAACAAAAACCAGATATGGTAGAAGGTGCCTTCTAAAGGACACTAAACGAATGGGGATTTGTTCAATAAAATGGTTTATATCAAACCATGCTTATGTGTTGAATGGTTCAGTCATACCTAATTCATATTGACAGACTTCATAATTTCAGTCATACATATCTGCATCCATAACTGCAGCAAAAGTGAGAACTCCAGCACTCTTTTCAGGTGTTCAATTAACATTTTTGAACACCCTGGATCAATTTGTATCCACTTCAAAGTTGGTCCATCTTTCCTAATAGATACAGGATTATAGAAGCTAAGAAGTGTGTCTTTCTTTGACCACCCTTTGTCCATGTGCCGTTCCATCTACATATTTGACATTTGCTCCAACGTATATGTTGACAGTTGGGTTAAATACAGGACGGTGTGAATAAAAAGACAGAACTTGAAATACTGCTCTACCTTCCAAGAGGAGAGTGGATTTTAAAAACAATATGGAGAGAAGGATGTTGGACAATTCAGGGAGTTGGTGTCAGTCAAAGATTTAGGAGTCATAAAAAGAGGAGAAAAGGAAATGACTACGTGAAAGAAATTGAGACCCTTTTATGTCTGGTTGTTATCTGCCCGGTTGGTTTTTATCTAGTTTTACTGAACTGCTATATGAATCTCCTCTCCCTCATTTAAGACAGAGGCCAGCGGTCAGTATTGATTTTACTCCCCATGCTTTTCTTACCCATCTACACTTAGTGGCAGGCATGGGGTACATTTAAAGGATATTTCATGGCCATCATGTTTCCGATATTGAATGCTAATATTAGAGGTGAATTTCTCAAAGGAGACAAATATTTAATCTTTTTTTCTTATTCGGTCCTGCTTGCCCTTTGTCCCCTGGTAGCAGTCCTCTGGGAATCAGAATATAAAACCCCCAAAAGACAGACTGAATAACTATTCATTTCCTGCTGACTGATGACACAGATTGATGCATAGCCTGCAGATTTACTTGATTTATCAAAAACACACAAAGAGCTCAACAGAGGCTGAGAGAAGAGAAGGTGAAAAATCATTAAAAAAAAGCGGCCCATCTGCTGAATGGGCCGCTTTTGAGTGCCATTTGCATAATTGGTTGTTTGCTCTGAAAAGATGAATAAATCCAAATGCATGCAAAAAAATAACAGCAAAGTCTATCTACAAACCAGTGTCCACTGTTAAATAAGCATGCAACAGAATGTGAGCGCCTCTGCTTCTCTGTTAATGAAATTGAGTTTGCACTGTGTCAGTTTGAAGCATGATCACAAGTGAGAGAGTGAGAGGGGAGGGGGTCAAATTGTATTATTTGGTTCCAGCCAAGCAAAGACAATAACATATGAACTCCAAAAACTGTAGAAAACTTTGTTTTGATAATAAACAGGGTCCAGAAAAAAACTGATTATCTATTAAAACTGAATAATACATGAAGTCAATCTTTTTATTAGCAACAATCTAAAGAGTGCTGACAACCTTCAGTTCAGCATTTTGTTTGAGAAGATTTGATGACACAGTTTGTCATCGCGTTGCTTCATTTTCTCTGTTTATTTGACACTAGCTCATGAATTCTAATAAAAAATGAAGATGAGTGAGATATTTTAATGCACTTCCTAGTTTGAATTGCAGATCTTCCCTCCCGATTCGCTCCATAAACCCAACAGTCTAAAGTTGTCCTCATCAGTAATGTTCACTTTAGGAGTGGAGTGGTAATGAAATTTTGTTTCATGATTATAGTATGCAAATTCATCACATTTATCATTATTATCACACTTTGGTAAAATGTGCAATGTATTATTATATACTGAAGTTATTGTACTTAGAATAGTGCCAGCAGAATCACTATCATATCCTACACTATAAATGGTAATATAAACTATTTATTATTAATAGTATTAGTTCTTAGTAATAGTGTGGGGATCTATTTGACATTTCCGTGAAATGGAAACCCCCTAAGCCAAGACATCTCTATCTGGGTCTCCTCAAAGAGTTTAAAGACAGTATAGAGTGTACATGTAAATGTGCAAGCCTGAGGAAAGCACTAAAGATTCCCTAAGAATGTAAAAATAAATAATTTTCGTAATCCTGGAAATGGATTTAAATTTCTCAAATTAATGAGCATTAAAAGTTCTACAAAAGTTGCCTTATTTACTGTTCTGGAATTATATTTTTGACAATCGTTACAAACCAAAAACACAAAAACTTTAGTCTGATTTAGTATCAGATCATGACACAAAAAAATCTGTGTATTTTTACACAGTTTATGTATATATCTGGTTTCAGCTGTAAATAACCTCACTGAGACACAATATATAACTCTTAAAATGAATCGTTTCAAGATACAAAATAGATGCAATATCATTGCAAACTCAAAGTTAGTATAAGCTAAAATAATGCAGATTCAGGTACAAAGTTCGTGTTTCACACTCTTCAGTTACAGGAATGTTTATAACCTGCTGTTTTTGAAGTGGTGGTTAAGGAAGTAAATATTGTGAAGAGAAAACATCTGTCTTGTGCAGCTAAAAAGTCCAAAGAAAAGAGTCTTTACTGACATGGTCAAAAAACATTGTAGATGTTATCACAATAATAAAAAAAAAATGTTTAATCTCTAGTTTACTAGATGTTAATTACATCCAGATTTAAATATCATTTAATATTTTGGAACATGAAAATGGACCAAAGATTTTACTATTCCTTCTATGACAACAGGCAATAGGCACCCTTTTCTACACATTCAAGCTCCTTTTATAATCAGTTGGAGAGTAGCGGGCCCAATCACAGTCATCAGTGAAATAGATTTTTCCTCTATGCTCTCAGATAATTAGCCAATTTTAACAACGAGCTGAATTAGATGATTGATTAGTTCAAAATGGAGCTGCTCAAATTCTGGCCTCAAGCACCATCACTTGACTGCAAGATGCCAGGAAGAAAGAGTTTGGAAATGCAATGGGTACCCTTTTTTAACTTCTTGGTTGCAGTAATAATATCTGAAAAAAAGAATATACTATAGTATACCAAGAAACAGCAATGTAGGAACAGACTTCAAGTGGTTGGACAACGTCTTTCGTGTGAATAATAGGCTCACTCGGCGTAGAATAAAACCCTCTTTTTAACAATTTCCTTCAGAGCGCCAAACAGCCATGGCACAAAGAGTAATCGTCCACAGATGTTACAGGGCAAAAGCACAGACATCCATCAAGCCTGTCATGGAGCTTCCCATCTCTCTAAAGAAACAAAACACCCTGAAAACTAAATTAGTGAACAATTGTTTTGGTTTGTCAATGTCCCACAATTGACCCTTTGAATGTAGAGTTTCCCATCCTTAAGCCACAACACAGCGTCTCCTTGTCCTTTAGAAGCAAAGATTGACACATCCAGCCTGGCCTCTTCCAATACTCCCTGGTCCCTTGCCCACATGTGCTTTGTCTCGTCTGCCCTGCCTCATTGGAGCAGTCAGCTTCATTCAGGCAGGATCATGGGGGGGCATTTAGTCATGCACTGTCAGCTCCGCTGTAGTCTTTCGCCTCTCCATGTGAGGTGTGTCAGGGGAATGACACACATTCAACCCAACCTGATCCAGGTCTGGCACGCATGGAAACACACACTCAAACCAACACTGTGACAAACAATATCACACATGAGGGCAGGCCGTTGAGGAGGGATGTCAAAAAGGCCAATGCTGGTAGATCTGCCTGACGTGATTGTGCTGGTTTGGAGAATAGCACAGTATCAAGGGGAAAATGACACACAAGAAAATGTTCTTAGAAATGTGGCTGCAAATAATTTTATTTCAGAGCACAACTGAAATGTTACTACAAAACATTATTTTATGGTATAGTGCATACTTTCACTTTATTTCTACATATTTCCATTCATATTTATGTTACAGTTTCATCATCTGCGTGCAATCATATACAAAAGTCTTGCATAACTGAAAGTGTAAATTACTGCTATGAGAATAGGGATGAGCACTTATATTGTGTATCATTTATCACGATAATTTTCTCATAAGATTTGTGATTTATTGCTGCCACAATAAATTCCAATTAATAATGTTTTAAAAAAAAACTCTGCATTGTTAGATTTACTATTTTCCCCATTGTTTGTTCAATGATAGCATCAATAAATATCAATACATTTGAAAACATGACTAAATGTAGTTACTGTCTTCATTTAAGTGATATAAATCACACTACTTTATCTGACTGGTGTCGTAAAGATGCGTAATATCACAATAATATTATCACAGGATACAGCAATAAAACTTTGAGTTTAGCCTCTTAATCTTCTTAAATCCAAATCTGCCAAGAGTATAAAGAAGACTAAATACGACTGAAACCACCACCCCACCTTTTGCGCCCCATTTTATGAGTGCCATAGATCGTTCTTGTTTTCTCCTTCCGACTTCTACGCTTCTGTATTAGCTATGGTAATTTTGTTGTCATTAAACTGTAATTAATAGACACTATGCTGTTAGCCCGTGCTTGTAATTCCCATTTTGAGGAAAAATGATTTTCTGAGAGAGACGTAGGATATCTTTCTGAACAACAAGAACACCAAAAGAACAACAAGATGGAAATAAATGTATTCTAATTCCAATTCAGCTCTTCAACACAACAGAGACAAACTAAATTTTAATTTAAAATCCAGTACTTTTTTCTTCTCCTGAGAATTTTGTTGTGTTCAGGATTGTGCAGGAAGGCTGCGACACATGTACTCTCCACACATCCATGCCCTGGTGCATGAGCAAACAATATTGAGCTAACATCATTTTAGTCCTCATCGACAATTCTTGCAGCATGTTGTATCTGCATATGAAATGTAATCACAGTCTTGAAGTTTTATTAAAAAGTAAGTAATATAGACGGACACTCAGACAGTAATCCCTTCTCAGCTCAGCTCACCATGTTTAATAATGATGATGGTAAGAGGAATTCGTTTCAGTCTGTCATTTTCACGCACACAGACACATAATCAGCCATCTCATTAACAACGAACTGTAACTTAAATTTCAGAAAAAGTCCATGCATTCACACATATACTGAGGGCAAATAAAACCCACTCCAGCACACACGCGTGTGTTCAGTGTGACAGAACATGGGTGAGAAGTAATTTCCCCTCATTGTCATTATTAGATTAGTGCTTGTATTATTTGAGTGAATAAATTGGCAGCAGTTGAAATGAATGCCATAAGCCAGACTCTAATACATATCTTATCTGTCTCCTCAGTGTGCCATAAGTTCCTGATTATATGTGGAGTGAGTTTGCCAGAGGGGAGGTCCTACCAGTGCCGCCCATCAAATGGGACACTCACTTTGCTTAGATGATGTGTATCCTCTTAAGCTGAATAAGGCAGCACAGAGAAAATTCAGATTTCAGGGACTTTTGCTACTTGACAAAAAGATGACGACTAGATCTGAGATGTAAAGTAGCTGAACGCTTTGGGAATGATTTGGGAATGATTATGGAGACAAAACACTGCGACTGCAGTGTAAACTGTCTCTGTGTTTGCTTTGGAAAGAAAACCAATTATTGGATGTGGATGCTTCAGTCTAGTTTTTCACCAAGCAGCTTATTTTAGGATTTAAAAAAATCAAGAAAAAAAGCGCATCTGAAATTTTTTTTCTTTTTTAAAATCCCACGTTTAGTGGCAGGTGCTGATATGCACAGACGCAGTTGCAGATTTCATGGGGTTGTGAAACATGTTTGTATCTCTTAAATGCTTCCTTTCATTTCCTCCCTTTGATTGATCGACTGTTGAAATAAACTCAGCTGGGGTCGTTTTTGGTCGACTTTGGCTATGAAGGATAATTGGTTCATGAGGATTATCCCCCACCACGTCACCTGCTGCTGGAGCTCAGACTCACAAGGTGAACGTATCTACAATCAGAGCGCGTACAGCTCTCCACCACGGTGGTGCTTAAAATCTCATGTGAGGACGAGTACTGCTGAATTGTAAATAAACATTTTATTCAATTTCAAAATAACACTAAAAGGTGTGTTTCCAAAATGGCTCATTGACAATAATTTAACATTATAAAAAATGTAGTATTTAAAATAATCAGCAGTTTATTTCATCCATAATTCTAGTCTACAAAAGATGACTACATTATTTTGATTGGGGCATGAAAATGTCCACAAAAGCAGAAAACAGATTCCACCACAAATGATCAAACAAACATGGAGTCAGACTGGAAAACTTTAACAAATAATTTCGTTATCAAAAAAGTATTAGATAATACCAACTTTAATAAAACCTTTTTGTGTGTGTAGTGCATACAGAGCTGTGTTCTGCTGGAGCCCCATTCTTATCCGTTTTTTTTTTTTTTCAGGTATTTTTCAAATTGTAGATGTTCCGCTTGCCTCCGATTCTGTAAATTGAAAGACACAACCACAGATTTTGTCTTTGATTGTGTCCATTTGACATGAGCATTTTTTTGCTTTTGTAACTGTCCTAATTTGCTTTCTCCTATTTTTTTGGTAGTGGTTTTCTTGTCTCATAGTGAATATGTATCAACATCTAAAACATAAAAGTCAAAATTTCATTATTCCTCAAATAAATTAAAAGTCTAAATAAATATTGAATTTACTACAAATTTACATTTATAATTTTGTTTGAACATTTCCAGAGGGGTGTCAAGTGCATTTAAACAAATGTTGCACCGCATACTAAAATTGTATAGTAGAGTCTAATAGTTTCACCTAAATGGGAGTTTGGTAAATGCTAATTGAGCTAATCAGAGTGTTTCTTTTCTCTTTTTTTTTTTTGACAACATACACGTTATGTGTACAGCTGTAAAAATAGCCTGCCTTCTTTAGCACTTTGGTGGAAAATTAGGAAGCATTTTAGGCTTTTTCTGCCATGTCATGCTTGTAAATGGCACACCTAATGAGTAGGAATAGCAAAAAATCCAAAGCGGAGTGTCACCCCTTCACAGTGCAGGGTGTTAATGGTTCACAGCATGACCAGGCATGTCATTAAAGTGCTTTTCAGAAAACCAGAGTATCTAGGTAGCAGTAGAAGCTGTCTTGTAAGCCTTACTCTCTTCTTGAAGCGCTACAATCAACTACATTGCAGTCCCAGTTTGAGTAGCTTTTATGTTCTGAAAATTACAAGAAAGATGCTTATCAGCAGTTGGTTTCATCGAGATATGAAAGAAAACCAAAATAAAAAATGAAATTTTGCCATAGCACACACAAGAACCCAGCTTCTCTTGTTTCAGTTCAGTATTTGAGTTTTGCAAAGTTACTCTTGTCTGGGACCCCCTCCCTCCCGCTTTGCTAAGACCTGGAGGAGGCAGGTGGACTCTGAGGGTTCCTGTCAGAGCAAAGCAGGGAAATGCAGCTAAATCAAAGAGCCCTAATTGTTTTTTAATGTGCTTCACTGCAGGGAGCATGGTTTTGTTGAGGGAGTGTGAGTGTGTATATTTGTTAATGTGAGATCTGTTTGTGTAGGCTATGTGGGTGGAAAGCAATGCCGGGTTTTATATAGAGATTCAATGACATTACCCCACACACTCTATAAAGTGGAGCATAATTATATGGTAATTATCATAATTTAGAGGCTGATAAAGACAAATTAAGGTCAAGGAAAAGTGCAGACACCCACTGCTCTTTTGACTTGACTTTGATTTTGAGCACCAAGTTTTAAATACAGTTTTCACATGTTGGGGTCATTCATTTTATTTGCATGAACAGTAACTCTCAAACACATTTAATTTGTTTTCATGAAAATATTTCAGTTGACCCTTAAAAGAGTTAATTTTAGCTTTCCTATAGCACAGATAAACCATAATTTAGTTCTCATTAAGTTGTCACTTTGGATGCTAATGCAAAGATCCTTTAAAAGAAATAATAATCTGCCTTCTTTTTGAGCCATTTTCTTTCCGCTTAAGCGATGCTGATTGCTACCTTTAGTGCTAATAGCATCACTGATATCTGAAGGGGAAATAGCATGTACTTCTATCTTAAACAAACATTTAACTAGAGACTTTAAACCCATAAAATATGATTTGAGGAAGTGACTGTGACTCTAAATGACGACTCTTCCTTTTTTTCAATTATGGTGATTTTTGGGAGAGTTGAACATGAATGAAAAAAGGAAATTGGGTCATCTTCTTACGTGTTTGGGGCACAGTCTGGAAGTGAAAAGTCTGACAGGTTTGAGAAAGAGAAGCACATTTTATAGGAGCAGAAAACAGAAGACTTAATCAGGCTTGTAGATTTGTAGAAGTATTGGATGTTAAAACATGCCTCATTAAAGGGATACATTTGATTTTTCTTTAAGTAGGTTAGTTTGGAGAACTTGTTAGTACGCAGTATTACAACTGGTAGACATTTGCCTGATTAACCTCAGTTTGCAAGACATCTGGGATGCCACAATTTCAGATTTCATATAAAAAATTTAATTAACATTACCTTTAAATTGAACATCAACAGTAGATTTTGGCAGTTGGCAAGGCATCAGTATTTAATTGATTAAATGAGAAAGTGTTCCTGAATAATTATTAATTATAGTAATATTGGATTTATGTCCCAACATTTGTTCGTCACAATACTGGTATTGTGATAAATACTATTTATGGTGAAAAATTTGTTTTCACTCTTTGTTTTGAAATTAAACACTTTTTCATTTTCCTCCTTGGTGATATACAAATGTTGTCTCAATCTGATGTGTTTGTTTTATGTAAAGGAAACAGTAAAGAAATGAAAGGTTGAGTCTGCAATTTAATGAAAAACTGTGAACATAAATATTCTGCAGAATGGGTTGTAAATGAAGCATGTTACCACATTAATGCAGTTTTTTAGTCTGGCTGTAGCTCTAAGGTCTCCAGCCCACTGTACAATTTACAACCTGGTCGGTGAAGAAATCCTCTACATCTTTAAATATAATTCTGCTTTTTTGACAGGCATCATTTAAAGGTTTTAAAAAACTACTAAAATTACACAAACTTATAAAATGCAGCAACTTTCGTTTAGAAGAAAAACTCCTATTAATCTATGAATTACATCTGATTCATCCATGAGCCACAGCAACTATTAAATCTCTTGGCATTTCGGTGGCATTTATTTTTTACATCATTAAGCACTTTGATTGATTAAAGAATAGATTCATTTCTTTCTGAAGCTCAATGTCACAAGTGGAGGCATTTACTAATTAATGCTGAGTGAAGTCATCATTAATTACTAACAATCAGAGCCATTATATGTAAAAGTCAAGATTACATAAACATTGGACTGTGCACTTGAAAAAGGAGAGCAACTGCTTATGAAACACACCCGCTTCTGAAGCCAAACTCCAGTCAAGACTATGAATTTATTTAACCTTTATGGTCATACTAATGCTCTCTTTAGTCTTTCCACTTTACTGCTTTAATCATGCATGCTTCACCAAGACAACTGTCCCTGCATCCTCACAGCAGGGGGTAACTGTGAGGATCTCTGCTGCTGTGCTCATGCCAGGTGCTTTTGAAATAGGTAGCCAAGCTGGGATGGAGAAAAAAGGAGAACTTTTCTGACACTGTCCTTGTATTTTTTTCTCAAAGCTTGCAATTGAATGTTAGAAGCATGCTATTTAATTTCTTCTCCATTATGCCGATTTCTACAGGAATAAGTTACTATTTAAGTGATATTTTTTACTGCAAAGAATTATGACCACTGATTGCAGCTTTTTTGGTTCTTAATCCATTGCCGAGTGACAAAAAATGTTAAATCATAAAGATCCAGAAGGTGATGCAGAAAAAAAAAATGTTTTAGTTTTCTACTGTATATGTTTCATTTATGTTATTAAAATAACTTTTTTTTATTACATTGGCAAAGCACGAATTATATCAATTACTGAACATGAGACAATAACAACTGGATACTTTGTTTTTCCACAGGGTTATGTTTTAGTTTCTTAATAATGCTCAATGGTGTTACTTTTCCAAACAACTATGATAAAGACAGAGAAAAAGCCTGTTGACTTCTTTGGTAATGTGTTTCATATGCTCTGATTATAATGTACCTAAATGTTTCACCCTGTCAGCTTTCACCTCATGCAAAATTGTCCTCAAAATCAGGAGATTACTCACAGCATAATAATAAACCAATATCCATCCATCCATCCATCCATCCATCCATCTGTTTATTGCTAATACTTTAGATTTGATGTTGCTTGATTTCCATCTCCATAACAACAACTCACTCCACTGATACAATGTTAAAAACAGAAGTCAGTCAACGACAATTTACCTTTGATGCATCAATGCTCTATGTGCAGCAGCAGCATAAAGTTGGTGCTGGACTGTTAAGTCAAATTAAGCTGTGTTTTGAGCGTGAAAGCTCAGTGTCTGACCCAGTCTAACAGAGGAGAATATCTCATTGTGCTGCATTGGGAGGCTCAATTAAACCTGTCTCCATCTTAATTTAGACTATCTATGGACTATGCAGCCACCAGCACTGAGGATACAAATTAGCAACACAAAACCTAACCATGTTTAAAGTCTCTAATGGTGCCTGTTTAACCTAAACTCACGTTAAAATTGTCAAGATGGCCCACATCTCATCATGTTCTCCTAAAGTGGGTGTGTTTTTGTTGTCTTTGCTACTAGGACCATTGGCTTCTCTCGCCCTATCTTGTTTTTGTCCACCCAGCTCTCCCTAATCTTCTCTCTCCATTTTGTCTGCCTTGCACTTAGCAATGAAAGCGGAGGGGGGAAACTCAGTAGGAATTACCAGATCCTCTGTGTCATCGATGCCACAGAGACTGACAGTAAAAAGCCAATAATGAGCCCTTCATCCCTTATTTTCCCTCTACACCGACCAGGCTCTCCTCTTTCCTCCAGGCTGGATCTTTTTGCGGTTCAGAGGTCATTTGTCTGAGAGGCTGTCACACACTTTCACCATGACTCACACTTACACTCATTAGAGTTGAATTAATGGGATCAGCTAAACACTGCAAATGATGGATTTTTGAGCCTTTTCTGTTAGCAATTACTGTTTCAGGACTATTGATTGTGCCAAACCTTGCTAGAAGGTGCACTTCTATATGAATATAATGCACAGCTTAATTCTCGATAATTACTGATTCAAAACCATCATGCTCTCCACAAAGCCATTGATTGTTTGTGGCGTTCCGCATGTCAACATCTTATTTTTTTCCATCAACAGGCATGTATTATACTCTATTTACCTGCTGCTATCTATCGTGTTGAGCAGGAAACTGAAAAAAATCTATGTCAAAAATGAGTCAACATGAAAAGAAGCAAACTTTTTTATGTGGAAATTATCAGGAGCAACACACTAAAAGATAAAATCTTAATCACTTAAGCTGATACTTTAGGACACCTTATTAAATCTTTAAATATTTAGAAAAAATCTGACAACATTGAGAGTCCATATGTTTAAATATGTTACCTATCTTACAATAGCTCCTCCCTTGAATAAGTAAGTTGGAGGGTTGTCAAAAACAGACAGATTACTGCAGGATGTAATAAACCTTATCTGCTCAATGCAAACTGGATTACAAAGGCCAGAAAATACCTGAGCATGGCTTATCGCATGAACATTGGGCAGATTGCTGCAAATGATTTGAATAGCATGTTGCTTAAGGAAGCCCATGCAGGCTCAAAGCAGATGGTGCAAGCTGAGAGGTGGAAGTAATTAAAATGGCTAATCCTTTGTGAGATGGTGTATTGACGCCTTCTTGCCGCCTGCACTCGCCTCAACAGCAACATTCCCAGAAAAACTGAGGCAAACATGATGCATGGGCTGAACTGAATGAGCGGTCTGAATGATTTTTGTCAAGTTCACATTTGTCAAAGTCAAATTGCATATTGCAGTTATTATTTTGGACAGTCCATACAGTCAGGATGTTTCTATGTATCAAACAAGCACATAGAAACCCCAGAAAAAACAGTTTGCACATGCAATCGGGAACCAAAAGTTACATTTTTGGGCTTATGTCTTGTGGTCTAATGAAACAAAGAAAAAAAAAGAAAATACTATAAAACATTGTCTGGTTCTCATTATTTTCCTATGTAGCAAATATAAAACATTTTAGAAATCTGAGCTGACTTAAAACATGGAAATTTTAGTATAAATTAATTTCAGTGAGGTTATGTGTCTTTTTATAGAATGTGTACATATGTCTTTTTATATGTTTTTTGTCAGTAATTTTGTCTAAAATGTTGGACTTAATTTCATTAGAAACTGAAGTCTTTTCTTTAGAAACAGAGGATTGTATCATTTCATATATATTGGGGTTACAGCCTTTGCTTCTTGCTTCTGGCAATATTTTCTGTGAGCTTAATTATTTGGTGTTCTCAACACTATTGCTTTTCTGTGGGAAGCAGAAATTACTTTTATGAGGCACATCAGATTCTGATGGCTGCCTGCACCATCTTTATCATGGAACTGTAAATCAGGATGCATTACCTCAATTGTCATTTAGAGATCCACAATGATGAGTATGAGGTTATAATCTTCTATTTTTGCCATGCAACAAGCAACTTGTTAACACATCTGTGCAATCACCACTGCAACAAATGCTGGCAGTGGACAGACCCAGAAAATGTAGTCGGCAGTTATGAGTTGGCAGAGAAAGTATTTATGTTCATAATGTGCGACCTTCAGAAAATATGTGGCTCATGCTGGCCATTGGGAGCTCAGTGATCTGTGCCATACAACGCTGAGGTACATTAAACCAGACACGAGGTACATGAGCCGTTGTCATAAAGGAGAACCAACCTCTAAAGTGTGACTGCGACGAGTCTCGGTGTGAAGCTACAATCTGAATAATAACATTCACGGCTGGAAATGTGCCACATTTTAAAGTCACCTACTTGACAACCCTAAGATTCTTTGCAGGGTATTAGCATAAAAATATGCAACATATTTATTCCTGTTAAACTTAACTATAACTATGTTGGATATAATGTACACAAGCAGTAAGTATATGTGTAAATGAATCGAGGTAACAATTTGATGATATTGGATGGTTTTTAGTGGTGGCATCTGTAATGACTGAAGGTCAACAGACACACTGGATGTCTTGTAAAAACATTAGATGTTTGATGATTGATCTCTCTCACTTTTAATTCTTCATCATTTTATTATCAGTATGTGTCTCTACTAACTGTTATGTCTTCTCTGTGTTTATCCTCTGTACAGAACTTTGCTTTACACCTAACAACCACCTGCTTATTGTTTTTACAAATTGTTAATAATCAACCAAAGTTGGCTTTTTTGGAAAAAAACAAAATGACACAAAGTAAATTTAATATCAAAACAGATCTTTACACAATAATGACAATAAATTAAAAATATGAAACATAAAATAAGTGACTGCTAAATCCTCACAACTGCTAAGGTGACCAAAGTGGTGCAAGAAAATGACCTGAAGCATCCAGCTAAAGCTACATGAAAATAGATTGAAGACAACAAGGTAGATGTTCTGGAGTGGCCTACTCAAAGTCCAGACCTCAGTCCAATAGAAAATCTATGATTGGGCCTGAAAAGGGGTGTTCTCAGCCAACAGAATAGAATAGAATGGAGTAAAATTGAACCTTCCAGATTTGTCCACACAGACTCTGTGCTGTGGTTGAAACAAAAGGTAAAGACGGACGGGCTTGGACGGTCTTCTACTAATGGCCTATCGGAGCAGATAGATGTTTTAAGAATAAGGATTGCCACCCTGGGATTAGTTTAAGGGAAATGTGTCATTATGAAGTACAATATAAAGAAAGCTGTGCTGTCAGATCTTTGTTGGAAACTTTAGTGTAAAATTGTTCAGTTCCGACATCTTGTGTAGAAAGAAATCTCAGCAGAGAGCACCGATTCAAAAAGATAACCCAGAGTTCCTCTTTTTTTTAATAACAAGCTTTTATTTGGTTTTAAAAGCTACACATACAAACCATTTGTCATTTTCCAATATGAATTATGTCTGCAAAAGGAGAGTCAATTTCTGCTCTCCTCTCTCTCATCTCCTGGCAGTGACATTTCCACTGTGCAGAGCCTGCTGGACTGTTGTGTTCTGGAGGACACACAAAGTGTAACAACCACATAATGAGACCACCTGTAGTTGTGACTTTAGTGTTATGTCCTATGTATTTATTGTTTTCCACCATCCCCTCTTTACACTCAGCGGGAAACAAACACAGAGACCTATATATTGTTTCTGTGATGTTTTACAGTACAATATGTGAATCAAAAGCTTTTAACACAAATAGCTTGATCATGATTTTGGAAACCTCTTTACAAATTAAACTTCTAATTAATGTAAATTATGAGCCTTTATTAAATGATAAATTACTCATAGATATTTGTGTGTGAGAATTTGTGTGTTTCAGCATAGGGTGCAACAAGGACTTGACATCCATCAAGTATAAGAGTTAAAAAGAAATGATGCACTATGTAATCCAGCCACAACTCACTGCATTTAAAAAATGATTATTGACCAGCAACTTTTCACACACACTTCAAACTACTACTAGTGTAGGTGCTGATTTTGGCTTGTCTGCATTGTGCAGGTGGTCAGCGCTAACCTTTTATTATCTCCTCAGTTGGGGAAAAAAAGGACACCCATTGAAAAGTAACACAATCACACAGAAAGCAATTAGTGCCAGACTCCCTGCATTATTGAGCTGAGAGGTGTAATTACGCAGATGAAGTTTGTGACAGCTATGAATGTCTACTATACAAGTTGGTGCCATTACCCATCCCTGTTTTTAATTAGTACTTTGCTCAATTTTTACTGCAACATCAGGGTAATGATGCAGAGAAAAGAGCAGACTGAAGACACAGGCATAGTTTGCTGTGGAGAGCATACATCCAATAACATAAATCAAGTGATAAAGTGTTTAAGTGAATGTAGATTGGTGCTTTGTTAACATTACTGAAGACCTTTCTGCCTTTATTTTTAAAAATGATTATTTTTTTAACCAACAAGGGTAATTTGAGGTAGGAATAGAAGATATCATGAATCTATTATAATTGTAAGCAAGAATACCATTGTATATTTCTCTATGTACACCAAAAAAGGTTACATTATTTCTCTTATACCTTAAAATCAAAGTGTACGACTGTCACTGATGATAATAATTAGGTAAAAATATTAATATTAAAGCTATAATGTGAAGAATATTTATAGTTTCCACCATTAGTCTGCATGAGTAGGACTGCCTTTCTTTGTGAAGCGTGGCACACTTGTATTGCTTCACCCCAATCTGCCTCGTTTGTAGATATATATTTTTGTATTACATTACATTTTATAACATCAGGTTTTAAAAATTAATATTTCTTTTATATCAAAACCTTTTATTATTAACCTAAACTTTTATAACTTGTGGAAAATGTTGTCATGTTTACCTGAAACATGTTTCTATCTGCAGCTGTGGCTGGAATCTGCATGTTTATTTAAATTAAAGACATTTACTGCTGTTTCTCGGGCTGCTTATAACATCAAACATTACAGATTATGGGTTATGGGTCAAAAGGTTTCAGCAAAAGTACAATTATAAATTACTTTAGGCAATCGCAGACCATACTGGATGACATCATGCTCTCTGTTAATACAAACTTTCTACGGTTGTATTACTCTAGACACTGGCAGTTCAGTCTACAGACTCTGAGAGTCAGGGGGTCCCGCCCTTTTGGACAGAAAAGCTTGCAGTGCTTCCCATCTGTCATCAGTTCAGTGGCCAAATGAGCCTGTTCTTTACTGGGAGCCAACAAGTTGGATAGAGCCACTTCATCATGGCTGCATGGAACCCAGTGGAAGCACTGCACTGCATGCCTCTTTGACAGCCGGCCGTCCCCCACTGTGCCTCCCTATGGTTCCCAATCACGGAAATACAGAGTACAGATAACTCATTAGTGGCATGACTGCTGGGGCTGCATATCTCATTTCCCAAATAATTATTTGCACCTATTAAGACTGAAAGAAAGATTAATCCTCTGATTGTTTATTTGGTTTTTAAATATGCAAATTTATGTTAATTTCTTTCTGAATCTGCATGTTTTAGCACTGTTAAAAAAGAAAGAGGATAAGTGAGGAAAACCAAGAATTCAGAGAATTCAAAGAATATTTCTCAATCAATAAATAATAACTTGTGCATTACCAAAAACTTTAAAGGCAAACAAGCAAGTGTTAAATACAAAGTTTGTTACTTTTTTCAATGAATCTTGGATGTGCTAAGTTCAGTGCCAAACAGAAGTGCTTTGGGTAGCAAAAATTCTTCCTTTTGAACTTGCATACAGATGTTCTCAAAGTTCTTTTTTTTTAAAACAAAATTGTGTAAATATTCTGCTTAAAATTTTTACTTCTAAGTAGAAGTTGTCTAGGCTATTCATCATTGAGTCCTTTTTATGCTAATAAACAAAATTTAAAAATCCAAAGAGCTGCTGCAGTTTTCGCAGAATCTTTTGTTTTTCTCTGGTTGTAAACTAGAACGCTTCGGATTTAATTGAAGTGACGGGCAGTGTTTTGAAATTTTTTTGGTTGCATTGTCTCAGAATAATGTTTTGTTTTTTTTTATAACCTTGGTGCTTTAAATGAGTGCAGTCTGAAAATGTGCAAAAACAAATTCATGACCTGCTGAATGAAAAAGAATCAAACTGGTGAAATTGCTGTTTTACCAGCTATAGGCCAAAGCCTTTTGAAAAATTATTCAAAGTGGGAGGTCAAACAAGGTCATGGAGAGAAAAGAAAAAAATCAAAAAGCATTGAACTAGAGACATCTGTGATTCTGCAAGAAAATAGGAAAAAGAAAGTTTTGTAATAAAAGAGGGAAACACAGAACAACAACTAAAATGAATTAAAGGAATCCATGACTGGTTGAACATGTTGGCACATATATGTTGTTAATTTTCCTATTTACTAAAAAATGCCGTTTGTCCCTCATCACACTTGCTTAAATCCTTTAAATTACCTAAAGACAAAATGTTACTGGCTAATGTAACCTACCTATAATAGAGAGATAATCAATGTTACTCACTTTATATCTGAGTGGTCATATTATGTCTGATCAGTGCATTTAGCTGGAAATGTTTGAAGGAAATTTTCAGTAAGACTGAAGTCATTGCAAAGTATTTCAATGGAGAAGCAAAAGAAGTAATCTGATCTGTCTTAAGTTAAGATTCTTTGTGTTCCAGATTGAACACAAAGAATGTAAGAAGAAAATGATATTTAATGCAGCAATCAGGCCTGTTTCCTGCTATATGCTCCTTTCAGGCCAGTTATGGTATAAAGTCACATTCAGCAATATTATGTGGATAAAATACTAAAGACCTCAAGATACTAAATGAAACTGTGGGGTATAAATCCTGATTGTAAAAGTATATTTTTCTTGAACCTACTACATTAAAGTCATACAAAGGACACATATGAATGTATAAAACATGTTTTTATAGTGATCATTTAAATGACATTAAAAATAATGCATGTGATCCGTTTAAAAAAAAAACAAAAAAAAAAAACAGGATGAAGCAGAGCTTGATGAAAATGTCAGGATTGTTTGGCTTAAAATTCTGATACAGTGGTTTAAACATCAGGCTCACTGACTCCTCCTTAGCCAAAACAAGACTGAAACTTTAAATGGAAATTATTGATTTTCCATTACTTGAGCAAATATTAACAGCAAATGTGTGGTGAAACCAAATCTGAAGGTGATCCAGACATTTTCTCATACAAAAGCCTATTAAACATCAAATATATTATTTGCTTTCTTTAAGTCAGTCTATATATGGCTCTGGTATTAACTTTTGTCCTGCCTCTGTGATTCATTTAAGCAGAAACTTACTGATTCTCTTCCAGCCTGAAGTGATTTCCAGACTCTTAAGTTCTAAACCAGCCAACCACAGCTGGACCTCAAAATGTGAGTGTTTAGAGGTCCAACTGTAACCCGACTGTTATTTCTCTCTTTTTTACATTTGATATGAATCCTCAAATTTTCTCCACTGATTCAGGTTGAAGTTTGGGGTAAAGGGAAGTGCAGAATCCTGTCTTATATTAGTGGTGAAGGAAGTGTTTTTCATTGCAGCTGGGTTTGGGCCTATAAGCCACTGTTGATGGACTTGTGGTTTATGCATAAATGAGGTCACATCTCACATGCTGGCTACTATTCTAGTTAATGTTGCTTATGAATTTTCCAGCTTTAATAACATCAAAATTGCCTATATTTTCTGTTGGAAGGCAAAGCTGAAAAACCAAAAAGATACAAACATCCAACACCTTAATTTACAATAAATGGAAGCTGGAACATAAAATCTTCAGGAAGCTTTATTTGCCAGCACTAAAAGCACAGATTTAATTAGGAGATGAGGTTGCATTTGCCACAGAGTGTACTTCAGCTTTGAATATAGCTCATGATTAAATTGTAAACAGCCAAAAGAGGACGACAAATACCTACAGTCATCTGTTTCTTTCGTTTCTCCCCCTCGCGTGTTTCAACAGGCGGCTGATACGTTCAACTTTTCACCCTGAATAAGTTTAGCATCAGAAAACCAACACTTTCATGGAACTGGCTCTGTCAGCAGATTTGGATCGTTGATGTTGTTGGGATGTTTTTTTCCCCCTTCCTTCTTTCCCACAGGCGTATCAGCAGTCTTTGTTTGCAAGCTGAAGAAACAAAAAGAGAAGATACACAAATATGTATGAAAGAAACAGAAACTAGGGATGTTGTGATTTGTTCACAACTCTTTCGAATCCTGATCACAGCATTTTTTTAGCTATTGATGTAAATGTTGCTTACTAAGCTCAACTCCCAATAGGTGCTTTTGGTGCATTGTCTCAGATTCAGTGTTAAACAGGGGGAAATATGTATGGCACATAATGCCTCTGTTTGGTTTTGGAGCAAAATCAAGTAACTATCTATTACCTTCAGTTGTTATAAAAATGCTGTTTACATTAAAAATAACAAAATAAATCTGACTTTCCATCTGATTAAAATTTTTCTGTCTTCAACCCTTTCCCACACTCCCCCATCATCATTATGACAATGTTCCTCCATTATGCTGTTAACAACTGTTCTTAAGAGCATTGAAGTGAGAAGTAGCTCAGCATAGACAGAGCATTGTGCGAGCAAAATAGAAAACTGGTATTATCTTTTGTGGTATATCAATAAGGAAAATACACAACAGAATTTTTATGTTAAGAAATATTTTCTTTTAAAAAAATATTAAAAAATCTACATACCAGTTGTATTTTAAGTACATGTGAGTTACATACTAGTATATTCTAATCTCATGCAGATATTTTTAGCCACATCCAAATATTAGTTTAAACTTAATTTTTTGTCTGAAGAACATTATCAGGTAATATCTACCTTTAAAGACAATTCAAGAAAAATAATGTAAGAAGAAAAAATACAATATTTTTCATTTCAGGATTTATTTCTGAACCAGTCAAAACAATTCTTCTGCTTATATCAATATATATAATACTGAAACGGGAAAACCTTCCAGAATGATACTTTTCCACATTTTAACAGGCTGTGTTCTCAAAAAATACGCCATCTCACATTGCCTCCAATTTCCACTTAATCCACAGAAAGATCCAGCATCACTTCCAAGGTGTGCATGAAGCACAGATTACATTCACTAAGCACCTACCAAGACACACATGAGGGATTTGGCCAAAATCACAAAGAAGATAGCGTATCCCTGTGTATAATTGCTTAGATCTTGTTATCTCAGGCACAATCTCATTCCCTGACTCCGATAACATTTTTGGATGAATGAGAAGGTTTTTCCCTGCATCACTTCATCTTGTTTTCTTTCCTGAGAGAGCAAAATAAAAATGAAAAAAAAAATAAATAAATAAATTCTCTACCCAAAAGAGGAAAATTAATCCTTTCTTCTGTATTCTTGAGAAACCTCTGTGATTTTAAACTGTCACATCGCCCTGCTCTGCTAGTTTTAAATTATCACGCAGATGATGCAGGCCTGTGTGACAGTCTGTTGGTTTAGTTCACGTTAATGAAATGACATTAAAGTGCTTTTATGGTTGGCTGAAGAGTGAATGCATAGAAAAGAGGCACACGGTGTCGTCCTATGAGAGTCCGCTGAGGCGCTGCTGTGCAGCAGGGTGGTTACTCAGGCAACTGGCTCCCAATCTGATCAAATACATTACACACTTCTCACACACAGGAAGCCATTGTCTCTGCAAAATGCAAATCCGATTTTCAAGAGCAGGAAAAGAAGTGTGCGCCGACCTTTAGAAGCCATGAAACATTGTGAGAGCATCATTTAATCGATTCCTGTTCTGAGACAGATTCGGCAGCTGTTCAGGTGTCGATGCCTGATGACCGCGACATGTGCTGCCTATCTACTGTTTGCCTGAAGTCACCTTGGAATTTATTACGTTTTCTTGCCTCCTGTCTGCAGAGAGTTTTGTTTATTTTGACTCAACTTTCTTCCTGCTGTGAGTAGCCACCTCAGCCTGGGGGCCTTCATACCTGTCAGATTCACAAAAGCTTTTCTTGTTTCCATGTGACCACTAGCTCTGTCATACTGAACTACCCAATTTTCTCTTTATTGTGGTCAAATCAAGATGGGTCACTGTCCCATCGGACTATGTCATACTTCAAAGTTGATCAAACAGCTTTGATAAAAAACTGCAGTTTTGGTTAGTAACATTCTTTCATAATGAAAAAAGCCATACTTGGAAAACATGTACAGTTTTCTTCTTCTTTTCCAATTTTGTCACATTAAAGTATTTCAGGTCATTAAATAAATTGTCATGTCAAAGGTAAAAGTAATTAATTATAGAATTAATAAATATCTTAATAATCTACTTGGGGATGAACACAAGTTCACAAGCTAAACATGGAGAGTGTCATTACCCAAGGGGGATAATTCACACGCCAACATGGGCTGAAGGGTAATTCAGGAAGGAAGAGGTCATTACTACAAAATAAACTAAAATATTGTTAGATGAAAAGGATTTAATGCATGGAGCCCTCTGGGTGGCAACGTGACAGACGTACACCATATAGAAGCACTGACACAAAAAATTAAGACATAATCCAGCAAATGTGTGGAACAACCTACTTTGGATTTAGTGGCTCATTTGATTACTTGCATAACACAACCCAACCACACCAGTTTTTTTTTCTAATTAGGCTACATTTAACAACGTCATTGAGGCATCATGAGGTTTATTTTTTGTAAGTATAACTATCTGCTTAACTGAACTTTCTCAGTAATGGTTGAGATTGTAAAAAGTATTTCTATATCTACCCATCAACAGCAGAGAAAATGTAGCTGAGGCTCCAGCTTTGCCTGCATTGTTTTTTGTTTTTGCTTGTTTTTTTTCCATGCATACAACAATGTGTACAAGATGCTCAACATTATTTCTCTTTAGAGGTTCACTCCCAGAAATAAAAATGACAACCAGACAAAGAGGGCCAGCTATCTTGTTTGCATTGCCTGCCTTGTCTCCCACAGACCAGCACAACCTGGACCTTTGTGATAAAATGTGAGCCAGAGAAACTGGGAAGATGTTTGTTCCTCTTTGGATGAATGCAACCTTTATGGAAACACTCTGTACTGCAGCACAGTGAGAAGTGATTTCACAGACCAGACCGAGCATCTGATAGGCAGCGTTTAAATTCACACTTGTTTGCTTTCAGGGTGAGTGATGGTCATTGCGTATCACCCCCATCTGCACAGCTGATTCCTGAGACATAATGAGAAGTGCAAAGACAAAGTGTTGAGAGGCTTTGCTTGGCTGTATCATCGTTCCAACTTTGAAGGGTATTTCTAACATCCGCTACCTCCAGCTGGTGCTTCCATCCCCCTGGCACTGCCTCAGCTGCTGGTAGCGGTCTACGGCACAGGGTTATGGCCCCTGTCACTGGCATCACACAAAGGAAGCAAATGAGCCAAGCGCGCATAAACACGCTCACACAAGCACAGGACCACACAGGCTTCCATACATGTATGGAAACAGAGGCACAGACAAAAAGCTTCTTTATTTTCATCTCTGAAGCGTTCCTAATATCTTTGCTTATGCTCATGCATCTACTTTAACATACAGTCCAAGTCAGAAGTTTTGTTTCAGTCATTGTGGAATTTATTTTAAGATTTTAATGAGAGATTTGCCTAAGCTGTTCTTTTCCATCTGTGACAGATAGGTGACCTGTCCAGGGTGTACCCCGCCTCTCACCCAGAACGTGGCTGGAGAGAGGCGCCAGCACCCCTCCCAACCCCACTAAGGGACAAGGGTGTAATGTAGATGGATGGATGGATGTTCTTTTCCATCATGCAATGATGACTCAGCATAAAAAAACTGGAGTGCAAAAATAAATTAAGGTGAAACCAAACCATTTGACCAAAATTGAAGGCTGGAAATTTGGTTAAGAGAAGAATCTGAGATGAAAACCACCTGAGAAGAAGGACAATTGCACAAAAAGGGTGAAATTATGAAGACAGGATAATGTACCTTTTCCAACTACCTTCTAATCAACAATTATGGTTTTGATGCTTGTTAGGGATCATCGTCGTATTGAAAAACCTTTCCGAATCCAAGTTTCAGCTAGGTTTTTGGAAGGGATCAAGCAAGCTTTTATTCTGAAGACAAAGATTTTCCCTACTACTTCCTGGAAAACCTAACAATAAAACTACTCTGCAGATCTACATAACTGGCGACCATGTTGGGAGCTGCATGCTCCAACAACTTATTTCCGTTTGAATTCAACAGAAATTTTGCTAAAAGAAAGCGACATATTGTTAGGTAAGGACGTACACATGAAAAGGAAATTATATTGTTTTGTTTTTAGTTGTGTAGTCCTGCTTTTAGTTGTACACATACCTTAACCCCTCTGCTGCCCCAAAAATGGGTCCTAAATCATAAACATGCATGTTAAGTCGATGCAATTTCATCAACATTAGTCACTGACCAAACTAACTGTTGAAGTTTTTTGTTTGGCAGTTCTTCCTAACCCTTTATTGAGAAATAAATCTTTTAAAGGACTTTTTTCCTCCTCAGCGCATTTAGATATGCAATATATAAAGTCTTAATAAATCACTGTTCAGGTAAATTCTCTATTTCATTTATCATGTCTTAGATCAGGAGCCCAGGAACAAATGTGAAGTCAGCACCATTGTCTTGTGTCTGTGATCATGCTTAGGGACATGCAGTGATGCCTGGTGGTGCGTAGACAATGAATCTGAGGAGTCAGACAGTGATTGAAGAAGTGTGAACTAGGATGACTGATCAGTCAGTCAAATCACATCTACTCTGTCAGCTCCTTTCAGACTACGCTCTTTTATCTACAGAAAGCACCCACTTGCTGAGTACAGTGTCTCTTCTGTCAAAAGTAGAGCATGTATGCTTTTTTTGCTCTCATTTGCAAAAAGTTTTAATCCTTCCTAGATTGGCTGCAATTTAAAGGAGCTTAAATGGAAGATGTTTAAAAAAAAACTCGTCCTTTCTTCCCTGAAACTCTGAAGTTCAACATGTGAAGCAGTGGCACCTCTCACAATGAAACAGGTCAAAGCAAAGTGCAGAGCTAACACTTTTTGGATAGACCAATTATAGCTGCCATAATCTACAGCGGTCTTAAATTAAAGCTTTAGCAGAGAGGCTGGATGTTTTCCTGACAGTGGCTGGGGGTTTACTAACCGATGCATTGTACTTTTAATTACAGAGTCACACATTCCTATGAGTCACCACAGCATAATGATGCTTCATGTTCTACTTTTTATCGAAGTTTTTCTTTGTAAGTTATGTTGGGAAGCTTTTTGTTGTACTGTCACATGGTTGGTGAAGGTTTTGACACTTTTTAAGTAAAACAGATTGTGACAAGTGGATAGAGAGCCATGTGAACAGATTTATCTTATCTCATTTGTATTTGTTTGGCATGATATTGTACAAAGAGTGCTTTCGAGATCAAACTGAGTATCTGCTCTCTGTTATTCATAAAAAAATACTATTTACCTTTCTTCAATAATTAATGCCTTCATTGCTTCCTGTCATATAAAAGTATGCTTGCAGCATTATGTAACTTTGAGTCCTACTTTTTCAATTCTTTTCAGTAAGCATATGCATGTGATAATAACTCATGACATTCAGTGAAATGAGTTATCCATTTATTTGAATAATGTGATGATAATATGATTTATTATAGGAGGGATGAGATTATGTAACGCACCCTAGGGCAGCCAGACTAGCTGCCCAGTTTAACATCAGTAAACAACCGATCCTTATACATGAAAATAAGAATTGTGGAGCTATATAATGGGATTTTTTTTTTATAAGAACCTTGAAACCACGAATGCTATCTTTCAAATGGGTTCAGTCACACTGAAGGTCACATTTTGTTGCAAATTTAAAAGTAGTGTATGTATAGAAATTTGGAAGCACATTTGGAACAGCAATGTAACAAAAGTAAAAATCTAAATGTCTAGATGCAAAGGAGTGAATCATATCAGTGTGGAACGTTTGTTGCAGTCGTGTGTGAATTACATCACTCTCAATGCACTGTCATGTTGCATATTATGTTTAGTTTAGGATGAAGGGTGTAAAATTTATTGTTCTACATTGTCAACAGAGATAACATCACTGCTGCCATGATGTCAACATGTATTTTTTTTTTCTTTATTCTTACTGATTCAACTGCCTTTAATGGGAAGGCATCAAAGTTCAGAAGTGCATATGGTCTATAATTATGAGATCAGCGAATCCATATTGGTGCAGAAAAGAAATAAGTAGTGTTATTATTGGTTCATTGAGTAGCACTTTCTTCAGCTCAGTAGCAGCAGTCCATGGTTGAGTCATATATGGCAAATAGGATGTCCTAAGATAAGATGAACTTCATTGTTCTAAAGGACAAACACTGGGTGCTACAAATTCCAAAACTATAACTGTCATATTGCATTCACACTTAAAATCACTCTTATATAAAAAAATCCATAACAAGAGAAATAAATAATAGTACATAAAATAAACACTGCCAGGGATGGCCACAAGTGCCACTGAATTTTTCAGTATCTCTAAAAAGATGCGGCCGCCTTGTTTAGTTGGTAGTCACATTGGGCACGCTACAGAGGAAGCTAATGCTGGAGATTTAGTTGCTTAAGGAAGCACATCATTCTGCCATTGAAACTCAAAACCGATATGCAGTAAGGTAATAGGGGTAAACCAGCAGAGGCATGTGAGAAACTGTGCAAAATTCCTGGAGGGAACTAGGCGCAGCTCCTCCTCAGAGCTGCAGTGTCCAAGCTATCGAGCTTCTGCCTCCAAGAGCACCCAAGCAAGGAGCTGTGACTCCTCCACACAGCTCCTTGAGACTAGTCAGCAGAAATTAGCAAAGGCTTGGTGGGATTGCGCATGTGCTGAGGTCATTATTAGCTACTTTTCAGTGCAACACTGGTAAAACATTATCAAAGGGATATTAAAGGTTTAAAAGAGGAGTGATATTATGATAACTTTCTGAAGGCAGAGATTCAGAAAGAGCAGGAGTTTTTAAAGAGACAGAAGCCCACTTTCAGAGCGTTAAATTATGAAGTCAAGTTGCTTTTAAGTCATATTTGATATATACAGCATTTTCATAACAACTGAAGGTAACATAGTTACATGACTGGAAAATACATAATACTGCCCCTCTAAAAATATCAGTAAATCTCAATTGGGTGATTAAGTCTTAAATGGGGTGGAAATGAAATATTTGTCACTACTCTGTAAATTATTTTGGACCTGAATTGCTAACTGGTACACAGCTGGATGGCTCCTGTTGGGGGAACATCCTTCTTACTCTGTCATTTTGTATACGCTGAGTAAAATCATTAGCTGAATGTTTGCAGTGTAAATTTATGGCATCTGCTCCCTGTTAGATTAGTAATGAGCCTCTCACTTATGGACTGCATGAGACCTGTGAATTATATCAGGCTGTCAGGCGTCTAACTGAGAAGCAAAACAACAGAAAGAAATTAGAAAAGTTCTTTTTCCTAATATAGTTTTCCAAGTGAGGGTCAAGCAGTACTTAATCAGAAGATTAAATGAGCACCAAAGTTGGGAGACTGTGGAGCAGGTTCCCATTAGGTAGACTGACAGCGGTGGGAAATCATCTGCAATAACTGCAACCTCCCCTGCTCCCTGCAGATGTACAGTAATTAGCCCATCCGCTTATAATAGCTTAACGATTAGTGGCATGCCACCATTTGTTATTTGGGAGATTTGCTTTGTTGACTCATTTGGGAGGTAACTGATATGCGTTTTTTGATGCGATTACTCATCATTAAGGATTTTTGTCTGTTATTGTTGTTGACTCTTACTGAATGGAAACCTATTTAACATGGACTAGGGGTGGAAATTGTTTGTGTTGCTTCTTTTCAACAGGAAAACAATATTTATTTTCCTGGAGAAACAGGCTGAAGTTTTCACTAGAGGTTTAGCTTGCAGGAAAGAATGGTGGAACGTAATATTGCTGTGGAGAGTTCAGTTTAACTGCAAATCCATAATCTTCCAATTAATAAAATGCAAGTGTCAAGAAAAAAACTACTTTTTTTCTGCATCCTTTGGTCATAAGAAATGCTTTCTTTATACACCAATGTATTTTCAAGGGCATGTGTCAAACAGCAAACACAACAACTCCAAACATTAACCCTTTCAAGCATAGTGGCAGCTATCTAAAAGCCATTTTCTTGTGCTTCTTGTGGATTTTTATGTTATAAATGCACACCGACCACTGAAGTGGACACTAATGCATCATAAAATACACTATCAACTACTGGCCATCAGCTGCAAATGCAAGAAATTATTTTTATTAAATCCAATATGGCTGACATTCAAAAATACATGCCATCTGTCCCTGTCCCTTCTTCTATTGTAGATGACTCTTGCAGGTAAAAAAAATATTGTGACATCAGATAACCCCTAAAGAACAATACTACTGATGTATTTTTCAAATAACAACTT